>JAOVYW010004291.1:1662-13238 GCA_025775045.1 Hiodon tergisus | reverse complement strand
ATTACATACAGCAGTGAGAGTACAGGAGGGAGGAGATTACATACAGCAGTAAGAGTACAGGAGGGAGGAGATTACATACAGCAGTGAGAGTACAGGAGGGAGGAGATTACATACAGCAGTGAGAGTACAGGAGGGAGGAGATTACATACAGCCGTGAGAGGTACAGGAGATTACATACAGCAGTGAGAGGTACAGGAGATTACATACAAAAGTGATAAATAAAGATATAAAGGTACGAGGGAAGGATGTGACATACAGCATACAGATATGACAAGTATGGTAAGGAGGACATCAGCAGTGAAAAGACAGGTATGAGAGGAGGTGGAAAGCATTCATTTCATGGTATTTAAAATATATATTAACATTTCTAGACAAACTTTGTCTGTCTTTCTCCGGCATTTGTCGAACAAGTAACCATTTATCTATTACCTAACAAAAGGAGTGTCTCTACAACACTGAGGTAAATACTCCACGTCAACTGTGTCAGCATAAAGACATTAAACCGAGTAAAGTTGAGCCTTCCTAATTCCACAACCACAAACCGCTTTAAAGGGAAAAATAAGTGATTTGTTGAGTAGAAAAAAATTGCTCTGACCCTGTAAAAAGATACAGGAACAGGAACTATGGAGATTTGAGAACACTGGAGAATTTTAAGTCAAAGACCTTTATCCATTAACGAATGCATATACTGCAAATGCAAGAATCCGAACGTCCATCGAAAAACTAAAAGCCAGTCTGGATGTGTCGTACAAGGTCACAGGCTTCTTCAGCACTGTGCAATTTCTGCCACAACACATTTTACTAATTTGTAGCCGTCAAAGCATCGAAATATAAGGTTAGAAACGTCAGTTCATGTGTTCAGTGAGGATGGAACAAAGTAATTACCATTAGGTTGCCACAGACAACAGGCTCACGGTATACCTAGAGGAACGGTTATTCATGCAACATTATTGACTTGGTGCACATATATGGACAACAGATTGTCAAATCTTCTCACGACGACAGCACCATTAGTGACTGTGGTTTGTGACACAACAGTGAGAATAAATATACAGAGGTATGGCTTGACCCAGATTGAACAAAAGAAGTGCAGAACCTTACAAGTAGGGGGTTAATTACATTGGGGAAATTATAATATTAATATTTCAATCATGACAGAATATGGTCTCCAAGGAGCTTGATGCTGGAGTACAAAACAGATTTAGTTAATATAATATGCTAATCTCTCAGTCGTTCAATGTGGCTCTAACAATGACAGATCTCCCTGTCATTTTCCCATCCTGGCCCCTACATCTGGTTCATGATCAGTATTCCCATGCTTTGTTGTAATAAGTAAGCGCTCTCCTCTTTCTCCAGAAATCTGGCATGGCCTACTGGGGAAAGACCTTAGGGAAAGACCTTAGTCTTCTGTCATACAACACCGGGGATTAGCCCGGTGTGCACGCGTCGCAGAGCCAAAGGCATAAGCAAATCTTGATTGAATTCTGTGTGGATGCGTGTATTTTCATGTATGTCTGAATTTTTGTAGTGCTCTGAGGTTTACAGACTTTGTGTGTGTGTTGTGGATATGTTTACTTTCTTTGTGTGTGTGTGTGGGTTGTGAAGATGTTTGCAGTCTTTGTGTGTGTGTTGTGGAGAGGTTTACAGTCTTTGTGTGTGTGTGTTGTGGAGATGTTTACAGTCTTTGTGTGTGTGTTGTGGAGAGGTTAACAGTCTTTGTGTGTGTGTTTTGGAGAGGTTTACAGTCTTTGTCTGAGTTATGGAGATGTTTACAGTCTTTGTGTGTGTGTTGTGGAGGACTATGGCTTGATGTTAAAATTCTGCACACCAACAAGTGGCTTGACCTGTTCAATTCTCAATTCTCAAAGACTACGGTCTTCACAGTAAAGAACACAACTCTCGTTCCACGCTACATGAAGCCACACGGATATAGACACTCATTGACTGCAAGCATGGGGCCACGTTCTCCACAAAATACTGCTTACCCGAAGTCACATATTTCTGGGACACCAACTGTCTATTTATGGCTGCAGTACAGGAGTGACTAGCTCCCAGGTGATAAGCCTTGGAGGAAATTATATCCTATGGCCCAGTTCTCTAGAATCCACATTCATTTTGGATTCAGACAGTTTAGTTATACGGACAGCATGAAAGGAACGCTGTCAGACCTCAAGAGTCTATCTCATAGGTGAGAGCTTGAGGACAAAGACCAGGAGAGGTCCATTGGATGAAAAGAAAAGCATCCTGTCAGCGGCTACATGGAAATAGAGATCATTTCCGTTGTACCGCCTGATTCAAAGATACGACCCACACCCTGTCCTTCTGTCGCTAGTTAGCAAATTCGCTAGCTGCTGCTTTAAATTTCAATTGTGAAATTTAAAACCAGCATTTAATATAAACGGATACTAAGTGGGACAATTACTAGGTATTATAAGGAGCAAAAGTCAGGGGTGCAGGGCTGTGATTTTCATTCTCTAAAACCTCTCTGGTGAGTCTGTTATTCTAATACAACGCGTCAGCAAAGGGGATTTGAACAAAGGAGGCTGCAGAAACGTGCATTTGTCAGCAAAGTGCTCCGTGATGTGTATTAACCGTGCGTGTTCCCTCATAACTGCATTTATAATGGTATTTGATTGATTTCATTTTTATTTATTTTTTTGTGAAAAAACATGATTCAGGAGAAAAATTGAAGGGCTCTCTCCACCAGTACTCTGGCCCTCTTTACAGAGGTCTTTCCGTGGCCAATCACACACTATAGATACTATTACACGGCAACTTGGGGAAGGTGAAGGCTTTATTCGCATCTACTGCTTTTTGATTTGTGTTGATTTGTGTCAGTCAGGCATAAAAAGCAGTGTTCTATAGCACTACAGAAGCATGGGATATTATTAACCGACATATGATATCTATCGAACACACAATCAATCACCCGAATCCAACAGGAAAAAAATGCAGCCTTGTTAAAAAAATAGGAATCACTGGCTTTCTTCTTTGAGTCTTTAACATTGCAAGCTCTGTGACTAAAAACTACAGTCCTTAGTTAATTAAAAAAAAATAACAGGATAAGTAAATGGACTGTGAGCCTGTCCTCAACTTCTAACAAAACCTCCCTTTAGTTCCAGAGCCATTCAGGGCAACAACGCTGGGTAGCAGAGACTCTGGGAGCTGGGCCACATTTTGGACAATAGAATTACGTTGTGCCAAGTTTTGAGTCTGCATTTGACTGACTGCTGTACTAATAAACCACACATACACACAATTATACACTGACAATACTCCGTCTGGGGAACACTGTGTTTGTGCTGTTCTTATTCCTTTAATAAATAAATAAAATAAACCCTTTCTCAACACCCAGTCCTTGGTGCATCATTATTACTGTAAATAAATAGACTTCTGTGCCATTCAGGAAATGTAATTTGGTGGGATAATTCTGCCTTTGTCCATTTATCCGCAAAAAGCATTATAAAAATCACACGGACAGCAAAACCTTTGTTTATTAAATATATAGAAATGGGTGAAATAATGGGGAGTTTTTATAATTGTTTTTAATAACAAAGCCTTGTTCACTGAAAGAGGGACCTACACCCAGACCAAAACACCTTCTGCTGAATAAGCAACTGACCTAGACACACATTTTGGCCTTGCTTTCAACAATTAAACAACTGTCAGATGATAATTTTTGTCTTGATCCTTAAAGTAAGAATACATCTAAATTTAGGAAATACAGATTTTTGCATCAATGTATGTCTTTACTGGTGTGTGAATGACTTCCCGGTATTCTGCATAGGACAAGTTTTTTTTTCTCCATCAAACGGCAGGACGTCTCTCCTGGAGGACCCCAATAGCTACACTTTGACCCCCTTTGGCAAAGGAACTCCAGTTTGGCACAGCTTGGCACAGCTTGGCACAGCTTGGCACAGTGAGCACGGCGCTTCCAGTCTCTCACCAGCTGACAGGCCTCCAGGGAGTTGACGAGCTGGGCATTCTGACAGGACAGGATGGACCCCGCCAGGTTGAGCATCACGCACACAGCGGACAGCAACATGAAGAAGGTGATCTGTCAGGAGAGACAACATCCGGAGGGTTACAGAGCGAACGCTGCCATGCAAACTCGCCGCGCTCACAACCACATCAGGCCCGATGAGGAACACGGTGGTCACCCAGGGCTGTCCTTGTGTTCTTCAACCAGTCAGTTCTGGAGAACGCAGCTCACGCACACAACAGCTGTGAACCCTACACGATGTATCCTTAGTGTTACCTCTTCCAAATGGCATGCAGTGCATTTTGGGATACCCCCTTTGACAATGTCTTCGTCCCAAATCAATTATCAAGCTTTCAACTATAATATAACATTTGATTGATAACAAAACCAGACTGAGACGGTCCAGACTCCTAGTCCAGCAATCCGAGCTACTAAATATTCAAATCTGATCGGAGGATTTTACTGTGACTCTGCCAATACTGTTTCATTAGGAGACCCTTCAGAAAAGCCGCAGGGGTGAGGAGACCTAGCCAGTTTCTCTTTGACGAGGTCTTTGAACGTTTTGATTGGTCACTTGCTAGTTAACCCTTTCACAAAGCAAAACTAAGAAATATTAGCTCAATTGTTATTTTTGGTTTGAATGGTTGCTTTGAATATCCACATCCATAACATTGCTATAAAATATGACTTTAAGGTTATTGTTCCTGATGGCACACCGCTGCCCGTTCCTCCTCCCTTCCCCAGCAATACATCACGTGGAATGATAGTCGTGAAGAAAAAACTATCTATGGTACTATCCCTTAACACTGTGGGCCATGAAGACTGATAAATCTCCTAACAGCCCCATTTTTCTGCTCTGCCGACCACAGCCATGATCGCCGTTATCACATTCTCCCCCACGTAAAGAACAATTCTCTTTATTTCACGGCTGACAGTCTGGAAATATCAGTCCTGCCCTTAGAAACGCAGAGGACGTTTCAGGACCCTCAGATCACAGGTCCAGTGTGACAGAGAGGGCTTAAAGCAGTCAGCCCCTGAGCCCAGCTCATTACAAGGCAGAGCACATTTCCGTGCATCAACACCTTCCTTTCGACACAGCTCGGTGATTCACCGAAGAGGTCCCAGCCTAACAGGGTCATTAACCCTGAGACACTGGGACATCCGTGGGAGGCAGGTATAAGCTCTCTCGGAGGGGAAGAACGGTTAGCATTCGCAAGCTGACAAAACCAGAGAGGAAGAGCGAGGGAGAGAGAGAGAGTGAGAGAGAGAGAGAGATAAAGGGAGAAGTGAGGAGAAGGGAGAAAGAAATTGGCTGACAGAAATAATAAACAGAAAGAGAAATACCTTTGTGTTCATCCACAACCTTCAAAACTGAACGATCCAGAGACTGATCAGTGTCCTCAGAAAAGAGAAGATTCTCAATATTCTGAGAAATTTCCCCCCACGTGTCTCACGTGTCTAGCTTGGAGGCAGGGGCGTAGGCGTTTTCCATTTTTTTCATATCAAGAACTGTACTATTGGTGCTTATTCATTGAGTTTAAGTTTTTTTCAAGGCTACTTTTCAATGGAAAGAAAGAAATGAGGCTGACCAATGCCAAACCACAAGAGGTGAAAGCCCGGTTCTGGACCGTGGTTTGCTGCTGGTCCAACCCAATGTTAAAGGGAAACCTGCTACAGTGACAATGCTAAACCAGACACACATACATCGATATGAGAACTCTTCTGCTTCAAGAAATATCAACGGAGCAAAGTAGACAGAGAGGTCAGCAATTCAGCTAGGTACAGCTTGAGCAGTGAACACTCCTCACACACAACAGCCAAAGATTCCCCCGGTGATATCACGTGATAGCTTACAACTCTGCACACAGCCGATTGTGCAGTTAGTGTTCGTGCTTATTTTCTGTTAAGGTGAATATTGGCTAATTGCATTTAAAGCCGCTGCTCCTGCCTCTGCGACCACACCGACGCTTTGTAGGGGAAAGCCTGCCATCAGATGGAAATAAAGCTAAGCTAACAAACGGTCCTTTATATGGGTATAATAAATCCCCCCCAGATAAACTGTCAGTCAGCTCGTCCCATGTACAAAACTGCATAATAATGTCTAACATAAAAAAAATGACAAGAAGGGGGATTTTTACTATCTGATGTTTAAAAAAAATCACTAAATCATAAAAGAAACACTGAGCATTGAAAGTGAGCAATGCACACAGGCTAATGTTGGCAGAAAATCAATGCTCCCTCCCTGATGCCAAAAATAAATTCCTCCAACAAAGCCGTATTTCGGATAAACCAACTGCTCTGTCTGTAAAACAACGCCCCTCTCCTCTGTCCTGAACATCCCAAACCCATAGGCGTGACATACATCACCACGGACCATCAGGTTCTCTTGGCCACCCTGAGAGAGATGGCCATCCTAGGCACAGAGACAGGTGGCCCCCTTATCTCTTCAAGCAACCATACCAGATATCCTGGGGAGAAATCAGCCTCTGCCCCTGGCAGTCTCTCGACAGTTGTACCATAGGGGTCTTTACTTAGTCCCCATCTGCCATCCTCATGGGCCAGATTCTGTGGGAAACTTTTACTAACCAGAGCCAGAGCTTAATCTATGATAGACAAGTCTGACACCTCCCTCCCAAGATTTACAGATTCTTCCTGTGTACCAGCACGCCTCAAACGCTCGCCTCTCTATAACCTCTTCATGGGTTTAGACACCTTGGTATAAATTATATTAACAAAAGCTTATGACAAGCCATTCTTGGCTGAGAATATTGCACATTCCCTTTATACAACATCACAAAAATTAACCTGATCTCCACCACCCATTTGACACATCTCCTGGCCCAGACCTGCCCATTTCCTGAGTAGAAAGGAATCTTGTCTGTCTGCGTGTTCTATGAGAAAATTGCTTGCTTGAAAGGTTTTCTACTTCTCAGACAATATTCTTGGATTTCCATCCCTTTTCCACTCTCCACTGGCCTCTGACTGCAGTTCAGATGTCCAGATCAGCTTTAAAGTCATGTAGCTGGGATCCGAAACAGTCACACTTTAGCCCTACATACTGGATATGAAAATACGGCCATCAGTAATCCGCCGCCTGTCAAATGTAACCAGAACTTCTAAGAAGCTCATCATCTTTTGCCAGACTGAAAAATCTATTTAGTCTGAACCTTGTCTTAATAATGGATAATGAACACACATTGTCATTGTGACACTAAGCACTTCAGCATAGGACTATTAGAACATGGTATTACTGCCTGTACCAACAGCACGTATTTGCCTAATATTACAACACCGTATGCTGATGGCCACATTGCCACACTGATGGTGTAAAAATGGACTTCGTACTTTTGTATGACTTCTTTTACCTTTGGTTTGGCACTTTCTGTTAGTCGCTCAAGATAGCAATGTCTGCGAAACGGAGTTGAACTATGTCAATTTGTAGCCTCCAGCACCATCCAAGAAGATAGCTAGAACTTGCGCTAGTCTACCGAGTTTGCGCACAAGAACCAGAAGGCCACAATGGACTGAATTGCATTTGCAGTTATCCGGTGATTGTCCAGTTGACAATAATAATAAAAAGGGGAAGCAGAAGGTTGATGTGCTTCTGTGCTGATTGTTTTTTTTTCCCTCCATTGTTTAGGCTAATCTGCTAACATTACTATTACAAGTGAACTAGGAGAAAATGTTCAACAAAGCAAGAGCTTTATTTATTATATTTATTTTCATGAATAATTTAATTTATTTTAAAATATTGATGGACACATAAAAAACGGGGGGGGGATGTTTCCTTAGAGAGCTGCCCTTAATATTTACCAGCCTGACAACAATCGCAGGCAGGCAGCCATTTTGGACAGGGGCATGAGCTATGAAGACCGTCGCGTTTTGAGTTGTTTGTCAAGGCCAGACCTCCCCCCCTTCCATCCCCACCGGCTATCAGAGGTCCAAGGAGAGGTGGAGAAATCGCTGCCAAGTGCCTGCCTTCCTGCTGGTCCATGGGTTTCAGCTTTTTGTTTTTATCCATTACAAAACACACCCTGCCTGCTTCTGTATGGGTTTCCATAGAAATGCGTATGTCAGTCCTCAATTCCAGCCCATTCACATCCTTTTTTTCCCAAATTACACCGCCCCCCTAACTAAATTGACCATCAGATGTAATCAGTTGATTTTGCACATCGACAAAATGCATAAAAAAGGAAATGAGGACAATTCCAGTTTTGATATACTTGTTGGACAGATACAACACATATTTGTTAAAAGGCTCCAAAACAGAGAATGCTTTTTAAAATGTATTTTAAATATAAAATAATTAACCTTTTTTTGTAATTATTTATCAGTTACACAGAAAGTAGATTCTTTGAGCCCAAGTTCATCAGAGAGCCCTGGTCCTTACAGCTCATTAGGGGCACTGGCTTCACGCTGATGTGTTTTAATTACCAAATGGAATCAGATATCACTGCTCAACAGCAAGTCATTAATTACAATCAGCCAAGGGGACAGAGCTATTACATGGCATCTGACATTTAGGAGCTCTGGGTGTTTGAAGTTGTTTGTTACGTCTGTCGGACACAGTCATTAAAACGGCTGCTATTTCGCTCACTCGCTTTGGCCCAACGGGGAACGGAAAGGAGAGCAACTCACTGGGACACTCATACCCAGTTCCCAACAGATCCAACACAAGGGAACCTGGCTCCCGGGAAGTTTTAGCGTGACACAGTCTAGTCTGAGCGCGGGGTGGAGGTGGGCCAGCGAAGGAGGCGCGACGTGGCGCGACGTGGCGTGAGAGGTTTGCATTTGAACGAGAGACAGGGACGAGACTGGAACGTCAGTCACTGAAATGCAGGAACAGCAGTTTCACACACATGCATACAGATGAGTCAGGTTCGCTCTGGTCAGCAGCGAAACGGAGCAGACGGAGCACCTAACTGCTAAGGGTTACTGGGTGCTTCCATTAATCATCACATATGGTCGCGAGGTTAGCTGCCGATTTTCCGTACACGTGCATTCCCAAAAAACATTGTTACTTTGTTGCAGTAACTAATCGCCACTTAATTTTTTAATGGAGAAATTGATGGATGTTTGAATGGAAGCTAGTGTTTTTAACTCAATAACGCCAAAGGTAGTCAATACTGTGCTATCACAGTTAATCTGTTCGTATTGGCGTTTGGAGCACTTTAACGCTAAAACCGAGGTGCTTGTTATGCATACTGAACTCTTATGCTTATGCTGGAATGAGAATTTATTGACGGTAAAAAGACACTTTAAAAAATAAATGAACCAATGTGTTTAATATCATATTACATCAAATCCTCCATTTAAGAGAAGAAAATTCCCAAACACAAATACAAATATGAAGTTACTTATCACACAAAACATAGCTGCATAGCACACATCTCTGACTACTACAAATATAACCAGATTGCTGGTTTCCTTTGGTGACTTAATACAGTTCTCAATTTACTGTGGCAAACAGAGTGCATTGAAAATCGTGCACAGTTCTGTCTATTCATAGAACGAAACTGCAAGTGCCAGCAAAATAAAATAGCTCAAAACTGATGATAAGGGTTATGTACCTGTAAAAGGCTGTGACATTGTGTGTACTGGGTGCAGATGGGAAAACTGTCAGATAATATAGCACAGAGTGGTAACACAGAAGAGCTGAAACACGGCTTCAAAACAATTAGCCCAAATATCCGTAAACCCAACTGTCGAGACCCAAAAGCTGCACAAACCACTAACTTAGACCCAAACGATGAATTAACCAACAACCCAAGAGGTCCATTAACCGCCAACTCAGATCCAACAGATCAATAAACGACCAACTGTGACCCAGCTGATCCGTTTAACCACAGAGCCAGTTTCCCAATAAAAGTAACGAGCAAAGCCCCTGCCACAAAAAGCCACGACGAAATGGGCCTGACCAATTACATAGCAAAATACAGCACAGTGACGCATTGGCGCTGTTTGACAATAGGACTGGCGCTTTGTCTATGCCATCCAGTTAAAGCTCGCAAAAGACAAATCAGTTTTAATTACATAACAAGGCCTCATAAAGCACTGTTGTTCTAGGCGCAGCCATTGGCCCCTTGGTGCCTCCCAGAGCTGTGGAGACACCTGTCACTGAACAGTGAACCTCCGCTCAGTCAAATCCAACATGCTAATTGCAGTGCAGATGGACAATTAGCGCTTTTCCGGTGCCGTGCCACTCACGGTCTCCACAGCAGCCAACAGGCTCATTAGCTCCAGTGGCAGGCATGGGCCTACACACCAAGTTTGCCTGAAAATAAATAAATAGTCTTGTTTGAGCCAATGCAGTTTGAGCTGCTGTCCTAGCCCCGTGCGTCTGCGCTGAGCCTGACGAACGTGGCAGCGAGAGGATTATCAGCTCCTTTCCGTTGACATGCCAGACATTCCCTACAGGGGGGGTGTACTGCATTAAAAGAAGAGACTCCTGTTATCCTGCCCTGATGTAAAACGGAACAGCTCCGGGAGACTGGTACATTCTAGTGCCTCGCGGGGTGTCCTGACTGCGCCCCCGAGCTCGATCAGAGAGAAAGCAAATGGCAGAGTTCAATAAATAAACTGAAGGCTCTCTGTGCAAAGCTGTCAGGACCGGAGGCCTGCGAAAATGGCCTAGGCCTCTCAGACGGCGAATGCCCCTGTCTGCTCTCGCTACGTTAGCGTTTAGTGAAAGGAGCAGTTCTTTTTCGTTACTTGAGCTCTGAGCTACGTTAGCATTTAGTGAAAGGAGCAGTTCTTTTTCGCTACTTGAGCTCTGAGCTACGTTAGCATTTAGTGAAAGGAGCAGTTCTTTTTCGCTACTTGAGCTCTGAGCTACGTTAGCATTTAGTGAAAGGAGCAGTTATTTTTCGCTACTTGAGCTATGAGCTACGTTAGCGTTTAGTGAAAGGAGCAGTTCTTTTTCGCTACTTGAGCTCAGAGCTATGTTAGCGTTTAGTGAAAGGAGCAGTTCTTTTTCGCTACTTGAGCTATGAGCTACGTTAGCGTTTAGTGAAAGGAGCAGTTCTTTTTCACTACTTGAGCTCTGAGCTACGTTAGCGTTTAGTGAAAGGAGCAGTTCTTTTTCGCTACTTGAGCTCTGAGCTACGTTAGCGTTTAGTGAAAGGAGCAGTTCCATTTCGCTACTTGAGCTCTGAGCTATGGAGCAGTTCCTAACAAATCCGTTCGCCTGCTGCAAGCAGCCCCGTTCCCCTTCACAGTAGGACCGTCCAAAATGATCGGGACAGACTGTCCTGCACAGCGAGACACAACATCGGCTGGCGGCTGTTAACAAGTTTTCGCGCTTCGTCTCCCCGTTGTCTCCGTTTTAAGGAAACGGCTTCGACCAGACGCCAAAGTCGATTAGAGATTTGTTTGTTTCCCAGCACATTTTTGCTGGCCCCTTTCAATGGAAAAATAAATAAATAAAGACAACCCCTTCCACACACCATTTCAATCAGAAAAAGAAAACATGACATATTTCCTCTCTAAAGGTTAAACTGTACCACCCCAGATGACTTGACATATAAAGGAGTCCTGGGGGTTAAGTCTGGATTTATTGTAGCCAAGCATTAGCATAGAAGTGTTAAGAGCTGGG
>JAOVYW010004290.1:0-13239 GCA_025775045.1 Hiodon tergisus | reverse complement strand
GGTCAGAGCTGGGGCTCGAGGACAGGACAAGGTGTGAGGGTGGCCACAGGATAGGCCAGTGCAACTTATTAACAAGATAAAAAATTATAAACTTTCTCATTACGTAATGCTAATGGAACTACTTAGTACGGCTGACACTTGCACCTGTTAAGGAATCAGTAAGATGCACTGCAATAACCCCGTTATGAAACACGTGAACCAAACAACTCCAAATGAGATAACAGGGCGGCGTGATCTAAATGACGAGAAAAGACGGCGAGGCAAGTTTGTGCTCTGAGCCTTCCTCAGAAACTCTCCAACCGGCACATTCGGCAGAGAGCAGACAGCTGAGAGGAGAGAGGAGAGAGGAGACTCACCTTCATGGTCCTGCTGAGAAAGCCTGGTCCTCAGTGCGTGCACCCGCCCCACTTCCAAGAGCCACAGGAGATTGGATGAAAAGTCTTTGTCGTGGCCCGGGGAAACCTGTCCCCTCTCACTCAGTGCTGAACTTGCTCTCCGGCTGCAGGCTTTTATGTCCGGGAAGGCATCCAAATGAGGAGCATAATGTGCAGTGTTGCAATAGGAAGCCACAAAGACCTGACATGATGCCATCAATCCCTCCCTGTATGCTTGCATACTACTCTGCTCCCCGCAGGATGGGGGGGGGGGGGGGGGGAGCAGAGAGAGAGCGAGCTGGAGCCCCTAGTCCTCCCTTCTCCTTCACCCTCCCTAGTCCCTTCCTTTAAATCATGCCCCTCCCATCTATTACATAGCTTTCTCAGAACACATCACACACACACACACACAGACCACCTTGTCAAATCGCTGGACAGTTAGTATAGATGTGGTGCGTCAGCGAGCACTGAGTGAGTATACCTGGTTTTGGGCTGACAAAAAGCACAGCAACACGCACAGAAATAGCCCTGATGTAAAATTAGATACCGGCTCGACGGCTTTCATTAACTGGAATCCTGCCTGGCTTAAGTTTCTCAGGAATATGCCATATCCAATTAAATAAAATAAGAAAATAATAGATTTAATCAAAACGTTTTATCAGTACAGGCATCCTCGCCCAATAAAACAAAACAAAACAAAAAACACTCGGGCACTACATAACACATCTCTCATTAGGAATATTGTACGCGGAGTAGAAAAGAAAATCGCGAGAGCGGTATATACAACCCTTCATTACTCCAACTACTGCTAGGAGTTAGAATTAACATTGTATTATGTCGTGCAAGAGTCATTATCCACAACATTTATGCTGCTCTCAGCATGATGACAATTGCCACTTTAGGACAGAGGAAACCGAGCCTCGAATCTAAGTTTACATATCTGTCATCGCCACAGACTATTCTCTTCAAGATTGAAAGTGCGCCCCACTGACTCCGCATGAACCACAACTTCAGATGCAGACCTGACTCTGCTTGTGTCAGAGGTGAACCCACACCCCAAGGTGCAAATTAGATTGGATCGACTCACGCAGGCGTTCGCCCGAACCTCTCCGTTTTTAAACGAGTCATGGTTTTTTTCTTGAGATGAGAATTCCAAGGCACAGTTGAGTACGACGCACAACATCGGTCCCGTTTGCTGTGCGGAGGAGCGGCTGGCAGCCGCCACTTTCTACTGTGACATTTCCAGATGTTACGGGAAGAGTGGTGAACTAACTTTCAATTGTGCCTTCGAATTAAGAAATTACTGGGACTGTGAAATTTAAAAACGATCGGTTTTGCAACCTCTTCCCTCACAGACCATGTATTTAGTTTTAGAGGTGAATGTAGGCTTTCAGGAGGAACTTTGGATTAATTCTAACATGTAATTATGACTTTATGTCGGAACCTTAAAGCTAACGCTCATTTATTTCTTTCAGGCTGAGCATCGTCACTGCTGACTGCTGGCTGAGAGCTGGCGCTTTACTCCCAGCAGAGGTCACTCTCAGCATACTGGGGGGGGGGGGACAGCACCAGAGCACACGGCATGCTGGCACACCTCGGGCCACGGCGGAACAGCCAGCAGCGCACACCATAAAAATACTCCATGTTTTTTTTTAAAACATGTCCAGTTCTAAATCCATCAAATATTTGCCTTGCATCAAATGGCAGACTGAGGACACATACCCGGGCTGCAGAAGGGATGGATGTCTGATTGATCTCTTCGAGGAACAATGTTGCAGTAAAGTGTCAACAGCTCTGATTTCTTGGGATTAATGTGTCCCGAGAGATGTGAGAAAACAGTGGTGGGTGTAGCACTATTGAATTGCCTATATATGGTTTGGTGTACCGCGGGAAATTCATTGGGTCGATTACAATAATAGCGTTGACAGTGGGCTCAGCTCAGTGGCTGTCAGACGACTGGAAGGAACTGGGAGAAAAATATACACCTTTTCCAGGTGGCAGATAAACAAGACCCACTCAGCAATAGGAAAATGAAGTAGTCACCAAAGGGGGAAAAAGAGTGGCGACAGAAGTGAGGCCGTTACGGTCCTGATGCTGCATTGCTATCCATAGAGTGTAATAAAGCGTAATACAAAGCTGATTTTAAAAAACTAATCTTAAACTAACTTAAATAATAATTTAATAATAAATGTGGTTGCAACAAAGACGGGTGGTTTTGAAGGGGCTTGGGCTGGGTGGCTCAGACAGTGAAGGTGCTCACAGGAGAGCAGACTGGAACCAATCAACTGGAGTTTTTAGTCACTTTAAATCTAGCTCATGTCTTTAGCCAATTGTGACCGGGAGAGCACAGCACCGGTTAAATCGGCAGGGCTTCTTTCGGCACATTGCTACAGTGCCTCTCCTCCAATCAGCATGAATCCTCTCGTGTGGCCTGTGGGGTAAAATAAAAGAGTGGCTCGAAGGTGACCAGGATTAGAGGAGAGTAGTACCTCCTCCCCCTCCTTGTGTGTGGAGGTATGAGACGTGGTGACGAGCCAAAATTCATTATCACAATATGGGGTGAATAAAAATTAAAGGTAATCAGTGACTCCAAATATAAATTAATTAAAAGGAAGCAAAGAGGATCGGGGCCAGCCACACAGCCTCTAATCTAAATGTATACATCAGTCCACTACTTAAGGAAGTTTTCCCCCTGTAGATTTACAACTCCCCCACCCCCACCGGAACTGTGACAGAAAGGCTCAGCTCCACCCCCCCCCACCCCAATTTTTCCACTTCTCGCCGCTTTATTCCAGGTCTACTACATTACCACAGCTGTGACCGCGGTTCCACTTGGCTGTGTTTGGAACAAAAACAACCCTTCACAAGTGCGGTTCTTTGGGACACCGATTTGAGACGTTAATAGCTCCTTATTTCTATAATGTGCATAAAATTGAAACAGAAGCAATTGGAGAGAATGTCATCCGGCTCCGCTACTAATTAGACTGATGGCGTAATTCAACGATACCAAACTTCCTGTGACTGGAAATCCACCCTAATGATTAGAATAATGTTTTTTCCTCCAAGGAAAACAAAGACAGTTACAGGCTTTCCACAGCCAGACACTTGTCAGCAAAGGCTGTCAGCTAAGTACCAGCTTATTAATTTGAACTGCAATTCTTATTACTTCTTACACTGCTTTTCTTTCTCAGGACGCAATTCTCTGTATAATCTATGGTGATATATTACCTCCCAAAACAGGTATAATGAAGAAAATAACAATGTCTTAAAGGCTTTGACACTAAAATCAGTCCCCATCGATCAGTACATATACTGATAAGAACTGTGGGTAGGCCTGTTTCTTCCTCAATAACAACAACAACGTGCCCACAATAACAATTACAATGAGCCCTCTTCACATTTCCGAATTTTTCCCAGGCGCCGGGCAAGGACACTGTGGCATAAAATTGTCTCTGTATGCCAGTCATGCAATCCTTTGTTAGGCGATATAAGTGAAACATCATTACCTTCTTCCTCACATCAGTCGCTGAGTCCATTCTTGAATCAAAGGAAGCATTTAAACTTAAGGTTTTTTTCTTCAGTGGTAATCATACATCCGTGGGCAGGACAAACTGTGCTGCATGTTAAAACCAGTCATCAGCTCAACAGTTTCCTTTCTGGCCACAGAAAACATTTGAGCTGTCACATGTTTATGGTAGCCTTTGAGGAATGTTTGCATTGCCATGCATGTTAAATCAGCGAGAAAGGTCAGGCCTTTGTCATCTCATCTAAAAATATAGTCGGTCCCTCGTCATATGACTACAGTCTTTATGTCTGACTAAGGTTGCTAACTCCAGACAGGCATAGGTGTGAAAATAGCCTCTATCCATTGCCATGATTATAGGTAGCCTAGTCATGTTTAAAGGTATATAAATTAGCCTTGCAAAGTAAAAGTTTTAGGTGACTTTTATATAGGCATATTACTAGAAGCCTAAGCATTTCTCGGCCGAATGGCCAGAAACAGGTGATGTACACTCCAAAGTAAAATAAATCCAACTGAAAGAAGGAATGAAGCAGCCATTTCGAAAGATAAAAAAGTATTGAAAGAGAATCATGTTCCTACAAAACCCTTCAAGTTCATATATTGGATTTCTTTCAGCGTAATGCAACCTAATCTAAAACCAATGATTACACTCACTCCACCACAGGTGAGCATTTTGCTTTGATCTGTAACAGCTGTGAACTCAGTAGATAACAATACATCACCGCCTGTTTATTTGTTATTGTATTAGCGGTGGCAATTTTGCACTCTGAGTGTTAAAAACAGGGCTGAGTAAATCCTACTCAAAGTGTTAAAACGTTAAAGGCCTGAGTAAATCCTATTCAGATTGTTAAAAACATTAAAGGGCGGAGTAAATCCTACTAAGATTGTTAAAACGTCAAAGGGCTGAGTAAATCCTTCTCAAGATGTTTAAACATTAAAGGCTGAGTAAATCCTACTCAGATTGTTATATACGTTAAAGGCTGAGTGAATCCTACTCAGATTGTTATAAACATTAAAGGCAGAGTGAATCCTACTCAGATTGTTATATACGTTAAAGGCTGAGTGAATCCTACTCAGATTGTTATAAACGTTAAAGGCAGAGTGAATCCTACTCAGATTTTTAAAAACATTAAAGGCAGAGTGAATCCTACTCAGATTGTTCAAAACGTTAAAGGCAGAGTGAATCCTACTCAGATTGTTAAAAACGTTAAAGGCAGAGTGAATCCTACTCAGATTGTTAAAAACCTACCTCAAGGTGCCAAGCCTCAGCCTTTCCATGTTCCTTGTGTTAATCTAAAACTGATCTTCAACACAGAGTAATACATCAAAAAAACGATAAAACAGCAATGCATCTACAGTGGTCCGATAATACTGCCAGCGGGGGAGATTTACTGTGCTATTATTCTGTAATCGGCGAGAGATTTTCCCCATCATCAGAACTCTTCATGAACGTGCAGTCAGCCAGTATGATGGGTATTAAACAGTACCACTGTTCCAGGGCCAGTCCAAGAGACAATATTAATAATAAACATCAGGTGGTAGAGACACAATATAAAATATGAAGCTATGAATGACTGTCTAATCATATCTTACATGTTTGCTCCCTGCCGCCACAGCTCAGTTAATGAACCACTACATCCTTTTCCCATAAAGCTTGATGAATATCGCAAACAGCAATATTTAGTAAGGCACAAAACTGTCCAAGGAGCAGTATCTTTCCTACAATCAGTTGTGCTACTGCTATCAAAGGCAGTACATAACACAATACATCTGTACAGTGCAGCTAATCAAATCAACAGCCCTGTGACTATTCTGTCCTGAGAGTTCTGAGTGAGATTTTGTGGCTGCGATTTTGAAAACTGGATTCACTGAAAGTGACACACCCGCTTTTAATGACCTGCAAATGTGTGGTCCATCAGGTCTTATTGTATGGTAAATAACACAACAGTTTATTATTGACTCAAACAACAATAAATCACAAGGAGTAGATAACCATTACTGAGAGATGCTTGTTGCACACAGTTTACAAGCCATTGCACTCTAGACTGAAATAAAAACGGTTTATTTTTAATGCCTGGTGTAAGCATATATTTTTGGATCAACAAATCAAACTCAGATATAAACTGTGCAAGGACAAAATGCAATGAAGGTTTAATTTAAAAACGGAAAACGTTTACTGCCAGTTTGATTTATTTTTAAATTGTATTTTTTCTGATAAAAACATTTAATTTTTAAATGCTTTTATCAGACATGAGACACAGCCATGCTTTCATGACTAAATAACTGTGCAGGATTTGCATCTTGATCCTGATATTACTTCCATAAGAGTAAAATTAGCCAGCCTGGTCAAATGGTTGGTCAATTTCCAATGTCCAGATTGTCACAACCTGAATGACAAGAGAATGTGTTCTTGCTTGGTGCAATTTGACAGAACTCTGATGAGGGCAATGGACGAAGTGAGCAGTGCCAAACATTTTCTCCCCTTTAGTAGCTAGTTTCTGATGACAGTATTGATAAAATTGGGGGGGGGAATGTGATGAATTACACTGAGCATTTCTAATGTTTTTTTTTTCTCCTCCAAGAGATCAAATGGCAATAAACTGCAATATTGCAATAATACCAATTTAATGTGTACTATACTGAAATCGGTAAATTTGAATTTTAGATTAGCCACAATTAGGCCAACTTCTATAAAATTATTAAATGATCTCTATTATAGTCAAACTTACACCTTTGGTTTTGCATCTTGTCACTCTGCCACCACACACAGGGAGGATGCAGAACTAGAACTGATGTTCCCCGACCCACCTGCCTTCGACCGCCCATAATTTTACACACCACAGCCCATATGAGAGGTTTAGCACCAAGGTCCTTCCTGACAGCGCTGTAAAGCTGTATGAACCCACAAAACCCGGTGGAGTTTCCATTTAGTGAGCAGCAGCGAGGAACCCTGTCAACTCTGCTATACTCTACTCTGCCAATTCTGTGCTGTAGCTCATGGAACATGGCAACAGTCATTACAGGACATCATCCAGGATCTCTGGATAATAGAGAAATTTCCCATATCATTTAATACTATCCAAAAAGCTTATGGACATACCAACCCTTGGATCAAACTTTGAAATCTGACCCTGTAATGCTCTCCATCAATAGCTTCCATTAAAAGGTATACGGTGGGACGTTGGTGTATCGCGTGGCATAAATACTTTTTTTCTTTTCTTGTCCATACAAATCCTGCCACCACACTCTGCAGGCTACACAGCCTCCACAAAAGGACAACTCGACAACACTGCCAGCCAGTAGGTGCCCGGAAAGCCGTTAGCGGAGAGCAGAGAGAAAGCGTTGCCGCTGTGCTCTCCCGGTGCAAATGGGAAAATTACATGGGCTGAATTCGAACCTGCGAAGTCAAGTTCATGAAGCACCTTTACCAACTGAGCCACTAGGCATAATATTCTATTTTTTTTGGGGGGGGGGGGGCAGATTTAATTAACAAATTGCTATTATATAATGCATGCACATGTTCTTCCAAGGTCCTTAATTAGCTTTGCCGCAGCAGGAACAGGATGCCATGACTATCTATTCACAATATTTCCAGATGGATAGCAATGATAAAGCTATTGAATTATTCATTATAAATAATATGTGGTCATTTTGCTGAATGTGTAACAGTCATAAAACACAAAAATGTTGCTGTCATTACCGTATTAACATAAAATGACTATAATAAATTGTGAAACAATAGGTTCTGAAGAATATAAAAATTATACAAGAAAGTTTAAGGCTTCTTTACCTTTTATCAGAACTTAACTCCCTGCTTTACAAATTCAAAGTGGGATGCCAAAGATTCTGTATTAAGATGATCTGAATATAATTAAAACCCAAGAAGCAAAGACTGTACTCCGTGGCTAGAATCCAAAGATTCCCCCCTTGTGTCATTGTCTGGGCTAATGAAGAGTGTGGCACACCTGTGGCACACTTAAAACAAAGCTTATGTACCTTCAGTTCACTGAGTTGTAACATAGGGGTAAACCAGAAGTGTTTGATCAATAAGTCAGACGTAAGGAACACAGCATGATCCGTGTAAGTGAACCTAAGTGAGGCAATAGCCCTGGCCAGGATGGAACCTCAGAGGCCACCAAAGACATGTAAATGACTACAGACAGAAACATTGAAAGTGTATAGCGATAATTTTGAATTGTATGCTTTTTGAGATCTAAAACGAACAGTTTTGATGCTTGGAAAGGCATAAAAATGAGTACTTGGAACAGTAGGGCCCACCGATCACCACAGAGTAGGTAGGTCTCCCACTCATAACCAGAACTACAATGGCTGGCGCAGCCAGAAACATTGTACAGAGCAATGGCCTGGAATCTGACCGGAGATAGATGTTGAAAACAAATACAGAATTAACTCTATAAGACTGACAGCTCAAGTGGGTCCTGAAGTGGGTTTCATTAGCACAGAATAATTCTCAGATGAAATAAGCCAGACAAAGGAGCTAGTGGTTGGGGTCAATTCCGTTTCCATTCCAGTCTTTTCTGAAAATGCATTGAAATTTACATTGTGAATTTACATACAGTACGTGCACTTTTCAATGGGCTAAATTTACGGGCTTGACTGGAATTGAAACAGAATCGACCCCAACCCTGCTAGCAGTTAATATCACCAGATAATATCCTGGCCAGGGAGAAAAGGCTCTGTGGTCACAGGAAAGATAGAGACAGAGATTCACTTCCAAATACACTTTGAAAAATGTAAGAAACTTTTTCTACCCCAGATTTAGCAATTTAATGCATGAATTACCCAAAATGCATACTTACCAATCAGGCAAGGGGAAGACATACAGACAGTCATCCTAGCTGGTCAATACATGTCATAGCCAGCGGGACAAACAGTGACAGTACAGTAGAGAAAAGGGTGAGGGAGGGAGGGATTGTTTTACATATAGCGGATATGGGAATTTTCTTTACATATGTAATTGGTTGTTTTGTTTCCTTTTTGAGTTGTCCGCTCCTTTTCTAATATCCTAGTGACAGCGTCATGCCACAATTTGCTATTTATTCTTAAGTTATTCAAATTAATTCAGTCTTTTGTCGGAGAAGGTAAACCGCAGACTGACCCTGGCGATACACTGTCTTCTGGGTGATAAGAAAGGCCCAATTTAACTTCCATTAAGAAACATATGGCAAAGTATTGACACATAATAAAATGATAGACTCGGTCTTTTGTGGCTTTAGAGGAGTTGAAGTGCTGGAACAAAGGGCCGCCACTGCTAGCACACCCCTTACTTTCCCACAACCAAATATTCAGAACAGCGTTTGTGCATTAGGCATACATTTCTAAATTCTTAATCCCTATTTATGCTGCAAAATATATTAATCATATGTCATTTTCTGCCACTGCTGTTTGCTATTATGGGATTGACTGCAGCAAAATAGCTTTCAAAAATGGTAAAAAATAAAACAGAATTACCTCAGTGGCATTTTAGAGTCATAAACATATACTTCTTAGAGGATATTAATGGGCTGATGGAAAAGGAAACATATGATCCCAAAAAAAGGGTCTTAAAACTTTGCTTTCTCTTTGACACAGCTGTGTTTCTTAACCTCTCTTGATTTCCCTATAATGAGTAACATTGTAAAGTCCTCCCCTCTAGGCTGCCCAAGTCATCTGACACAAAACGCCTTGAGAGGTCTGCCTAATACCAAAGAGCCAAATAGTCACTGGATGGATCTGTAGTTTCCGGCAATGTTGCCACCTGAGTCATAGGAATTTAACAAGGTTCAGATCGATTTCTCTGGATACCGCTACGATCAGTCAGACAAAATGAAACTGGCACTATAGCCAAAAGCCCTCATTGCCGTAATAACTAGCCATTGTAACACTGTGTAACATAACATTTAAGTGTTTACGTGCTAAACGATCATCAAAAATTTCTATTTTTTCTTATTTCCACTTTTAATCAATTGTTTAATCACACTTTTACAGACTACAGATATTTTGGCATTTAAAAAATTGTAATGATGGTGATTAGAAACATCAAGCGACGACATATGCGATCAACTTGGGGAATATGAGTAATATTTCATCTATAATGTATTCTTTTAAACCGATAATCACCTCAGTGTTGTCACGCTGTTTCTCTTCATTAGGATCTTATTTGCTCTGGCACCTCCACAATGCATGAACTGAACGTTTTGATGTGCTTCTGAACTTCAGATGAAGATTGTAGCTTCATAAATTGGCAACAATAGCCATTGAAATAGAGGGCAGTTCCCCGAAGATAATCCCTGCCTTATTCATAAATACACCTGACCTTAAAATTAGTTAGGAAATTATGGACTTTGTCACTGAGCAACTCTCACAGGGTTAGACTGAATCAATTTATATTAATTTTTAATTAAACAATCTGCCTTACAGTTACAAAAACAATACATAGATGGGGATAACCTAAAAACATACAACTTGCCACGATACACAAAAAACTTTTGACTTTAAAAATAACATGCAAAGTTTCTCAAAATTATATAGTAGGCATGTTCCTTTTTTAATCCTCAATTAACTATGAGGACTTAACTTGGGTCCCGAATTAAATTAAAACAGTAAAAGGTTACGCTTCTATTCAGCCTGGTGGCCATTCATTTGTCACTATCAGGGGACAGTAGCATAATGTAGGCACTGCATTAAAACATCTGCAAAGCCTTTTGCTGCAGTGTGAATTTTTCTTTTATATCTGATTGTAATTATTCCAACCGAACACCGAGTAAAATATGCATGGTAGCAGGTTTGAAGGGGGTTTCAGGAACTGCAGCATTGCTGAGAAAGGAACAAGCAGACTGAGAAAAATACTACTTGAATTTGAAAAAAGCCATGGTTCACTTGCAGGCAGGAAGTCTGTGGGGTGCTGGCACAGTTAAAACGGACGGCTGATAACACTTCCAGAATCTTTCATTCCTTAAAGCTGTACACATGTTCTTGTTACTTCAAAATCTTGGGGTAACTCAACTATGTTCTGTGTTCTTGATTATTTAGGACAGCATTGGTACAAATAGAAATATAAATCTGTCTGTTATAGGTGGCAAGTTTCTTAAGTGACGAGAAAAACACAGATTAATAGTTACGGTTAAGGTAAGTGAATAATTTCTGCAAAGTCCAGTTTTATTGAACTTTTATTGAAATTATTTTTGTATAGCTAAATCAAATGATAAATTAAGATAGCATGCAATATAAATTAAGAATATAATATATTAAGATTATGAATGTTTCGAAAATAGGTAATTGGTTAAAGTCACCGCCAGTCTTTATCTCTATTAGACATAGAAAGCTTGGTTACACATATTTGCATGTTTTATACATATTCCCCACCATACTTCCCCTGCCCGAGTCAAGTCACTGCCATTCCTTTGTAATTTTCCAGGAGAAACACTGCAGACTCTGCACTAAATGCTTATGTTATAATGGCTAAATAGGTATTTCACTCGGACTACACGAGTTAAGGCCCCGCGACCCTGACCAGGACAAGAGGTTTTGAAAATGGATGGATGGATACTCGAGTTAAGGAGGTTTCGGCTCTAACTAAGTTACCTGCACTCAGCTCAGCCATGACTGCTGTCTTCAAGCGAGACAAATTAGGTGGGGCTTCTCACTGGCGTTTACCATCAAAGGCCACTGAATCTCAGCACCACACCTGTGACGGGGGCTTAAGAAGGCCGGAGTTGCAAATTACACAGACATACATTTGTAGATTAGAATGATGCCATTTTTGAAATTCTGTAGAAGAGTGGTACTTCTTGCAGTTGCTGGAATGAAGATGGTAGGAGAACACCTTAATAACTTTTCCATTACTTTAAATCATGTCCATTGTGGTAATTGAGGGTTTATTTGTGGATCTTATGCAAAAATAACAAATCCCGCAATGTCCTTGGCAAATTCATTTTGATTTCAATAAACTCAATGGAAATCTCCTCGGGGCCCAGTAAAAAACATAAAAGTTTTAATATTTTACATCACTAGCCAAATGCTACCCATTTGTCAAACTAAATAAAGGACCAACGGCAAACAGTATGGTTCAGTTTTTGCGTGCAAAGCTGTAATCTACCTGACAGCTATCTCATTATTTCCCATAGAGACAAAAAGCCCCACAGGGTTCTCAACACCACACACCAGTGCACAAACACATGAACTGTTGGTGTGAGTCTGATCACCATTGCTGCACCTATAGAGCCATCAGGCCTTTAATCTATGGCATTAAGGTACAAGGAAGGGAGCGCAATAAAGCCCCGCTCTTACAGTTTCAGGTTCAGCAGGGCCTTTCATACACGGCCCAGGGGAACCTCGCCGTCAGGACAGAAAGGCTATTAACATTTACTCATTTACATTCATGTGTAAGCACTTCCATTTGTCCAGCCCAGCTGCGTCTATCTTCTAAGGTTGTCTTGCTCGGTGAGACACGCAAACACAGTGCCTTAGCTGTGCAGAAAAACGGAAACGTGTTTGTCTTTACACATCAAGTAGTGCGATAAAGTTGGCTAATGCTATTTTAGAATCTACTGTAACTGGTAGATGCAGGCTGAAGAGACTCACTCATTGATCAAACTCTTTGTGTTTCTTAACAAAACCGCACGTGGACCATATGTTGTGTACGACTTATTTTGATGCATAACATTGTTAAAATGACAGGCAGCACAAGAAAACACAGTAAAGCATAAAATGAACCAAGATTCCTCCTGCAATGGCTTTCCCAAAAAATGGATGTAGTCAATGAAGCGGCCAGACTTCATACTGTCTGAAGTCATTTGAGGAACGGCATGTATGAAGGCAGGTGTTTCTATATTGTGACAGGAGCAGTGCAGATTATCTGAGGTCGAGGCAACTGTGCACTTTTCTCATCAGTGCAGAAGGCTGTTAAGTTTAGAACACCGGCTCACCCCTGTAACTATTAAATATTTACTCAGAGGATTTCTGGGAAATATCTTCTGCATTCTTAGTATTGAAGACCGTAAGATGGTGGATCTGTTTCATGCAGTGGTAAACGTATGGTACTTCAAATTAAAGTTTTTAGAAGAAACTGAATTAAAAAACTGAAATCTGATATTTTTAAGCTCAGTACCGTTGTCGGCAGATAAGAGTAGACGGGCGTAACAGTAATAATTTCTCCTTATAAAATACAACAATCTCCTCAAATGCAATTCTCCCAGTTCCACTTCTGACACCACCAGCATAAATAAAATAATCCTGTAAGGACTAAATAGCAGATCTGACATCTCACACAGACAGACACAAATGGAGGTGGGGTGGGGGGGGGGGGGGGTCAACGAACTGTACTGTAGGTTAACAGTTAAA
>JAOVYW010004289.1:0-13239 GCA_025775045.1 Hiodon tergisus | reverse complement strand
GCGAAATAAAGAGCATTGATTCCTGTTAAACAGTGTCGGTCTCGTGCTTGAAACCACGCAGAGAAGTAGCTCTCCCGAAAAACGCTACAATATATAAAACTGTATCCCACAATATATGTTGCAAGTAAATTGCAAGACTTTAATTACTTAGTGATAATAAACTATTCATTTTTAACATAAACAAACATTTTTTTCATTTCTCCTTGAAACAAAAAATGCCCAGTATCTATTATTCGGTCGTCAAATTGTATCATACGGCAATCCATTGCCATCTTACATAACATAGTAAATTGCATTATTACAATCATTTTAGGGAGCACACTATTCACAAACCTCCATATTTCTGAAACAAAGCCTAAACCATTCTTACTGTTTGAACAATTCAGCACTTGTTGAGAACCAAATATAGGCAGTGTAGTGATTGAGTCTTTCTCATAATATATATTTTTTTTTTACCTGTGCTCCATTGATTTGCCCAGAGGCACCATCATAACCAAATTCATGCTTCCAATTCAAAATCTGTGTGCCGACCAACTGTCAAGGTGTTCCAAAGAAAGATGCGCACGGTACTTCCAGAAATCAACTTTCTTTGTAGCGAGTACCATATCCATGCAAACTGATCTAAGTAAAACTTGTTTATTGTTTTGCATAGTATATAGTAGTTTTATTTATTTATTTATTATTATTATTTTATGGGGGAAATAAAATGGTGAGGTATTCCGTTTGCCAGGCAGCACTCATTCGGATAATGTGAGAGTTCAGGAAGACTGAATGTAAAAAATATGTATAAAAAAGCCTAAGAAGATCTGCACATGCTGGAATTAGCTGTCTTCTGCATTTAAATTTCCACAGATAGGTTTGGCCCTAATCCCTCATACTTCCCTCTGGAAAAACATTACCTCTGTGCTTGTCAGCTCGGTTTCCATCAATGCAGCAAAGCACTGACCGAGCAAAGGCTTCTGCATTAGAGACTAGAACATGAATGAGAGTAATGAGAAGTGCAGGGATTTGTGGTTTGACCAGTGCCCTCCTCACCTGCACACCTATCTGGTGTTCTGTTTTCAAACCAGTGCTGGACAGAGGGTAAGAGCTCAATGAGAGAGATTGCCCGCCTGCTCACTGTTTCAGCAAATGTCTTGCAGAATGTAGTTCATGCATCTTGTATTATTGATTGGCGTCTGTTGAGTTGATGAGAACCAGCAACAGCCTCTTTGAGTTGGAGAACGAAATCAGTGTCATTATAAAGCCTTACCTGCACAGCAAACACAGAGATGGTGACTGCAAGCAAGTGAGAGAAAAAACTGCACAGACCGGAGTGTTGACTCAACAAAGACGCACAACGCGTCAAAAATGTAAGCCAGCGGTTAGTGTTGACAGTTTTTTTTATTAGTTATTTTTAGCAGTTTTAACCAATGGCAAATTCCAACCAGCATTCTAGTATTGACACTTAGAGTTTTTTGTTAAGAAGCATTAATAACAAACAGTACTTGCAGGTTCATAATAGGTTTTCAGCTGTGGGGTGAAAGTGTAGGACAACTCTAAAGTTATAAAATTCTTAAAAATTGTATTTTATTTATGTATTCCAATGATCACTCTAGTGTGCCAATTGTTTACTGGCCAGCTAATATCCCCAAAACTTTTAGCATATTGTCAGCGCAGACACACCTTGGCGACACAATCCATGACAAGCTCTCTGTCATACTGAACTTTGCTGCAGTAACCAGGTTTTATAGGATTACTCTGTCCAGTTCCTGGGTCAGCCCCTTATCTTCTCTTGCCTGGACCAAGTGCGCCATGATACCACTCAAGCTTATTCGACAATACAGCTGCTTATCTAGAACTAAACTTTCCCAAGTATAGGCAGGGTTTTTTTTGTTTTTTTTTTACCTTGGTGATAGTTTTCAGAAGCTAAGAACCGTACTCTATCTGCAAGAATTAATCCAAGCCTACACAGCAAAGTCATGAATAGTTGGTTTTTTGAAACCACACCCTCATTCAAGCACTTTCTCATTCTCAACCAACACCCTGGAGTCAAGGTACTGAGAGGAAGACTGCTTAATGCTGATATTAAAGTACACCCTACCAGTTGTTCATTGTTTTGTTTTCATATTAAAATTCTTCATGATTTATATCCAGACAAGACCTTGTGTATGAGATTGGTGAATTTAGTTGTGCCTTAGAGTTTTGCACATACTCAGGGTTTAGAAAGCAATTGGCCAAAATGCACAGAGGCTGTGCTCTCCAAAATCCTACTGACAGTGTTGGAACAGTGATTGAAGATGTTGTTGAGCCGTCAAGTTTTCAGTCAGTGAGTATGCACCACCAACCAGTCCTATTGGTAAGAATCAATTGCTCGACGCGTGTGGATCAGTAGTTGCACAATTAGTAGAATCAGGAGTTCCTGAGTATACCTTACAAACGGTTGTTGGATCATTGGAAGAACTTGATGATGTCCACACACAAGCTAAGGAAGCCACACTTTAAAGTGTTTCTTAAGCTGCAACACTGCAACTCAGCGACTTAGGTATTTTTGAAGTTGCAGAGCCTTTGGACTATGAGCATGGTGTACGTTGTGTTTGCTGGTTGTTTGATCTCGGTCAGTAATTCTCTGCCTTGGCATCTCACTGGTGGAATGAGCAGCCAGAAACTGTTAGTCGCTGACCGCATTACGGCGTCTATTTAAAACACACTTTTCAGACTGACAAATACACTCCCTCCAGAAGTCTCACTCTAACCTGAATTGCTTTATGGATTGATTTTTCTGATTGCACTGAATGGATTTTCAATTAATGGCCACATAGGTCACTTTGTATAAAAAAGTATAAGAAGTATGTGTAGACGCACTTGTTGATCTCACTTAATATGTACCATTATAGCTCGTCTAATAGGCTGTTTTAATAGTGCATGGTACATGTTATTTTAGGGTGTGTTTTGGGATTACATTTATCAAGACTGAAATAAACCATAAAACCAGTCTAAAAAAAATGGAAAAGAAGGTTTTGATTTCGCATTTGATGTCTCTTACCTTTTGTTATGTCAGTGGTGGATCTTTCAGAGTGAGCACAAATCAACCTTGTAGAATCTTAAGATCAATAAAAAGGTTTCGCGGTAATACTTTTCTGGTTCAACTGACATGCAAGTGTAATATGCAAGCCCTGAAGTGAGTGTTGCCCATCAACAGCAAACATTTTACATTAACTTTTCTCTCCTCTGAAATGTCTCCAGGAAGTCTACAGCCCTCAATATTTTAGAAGCACTTTTTATTTGGAACCTATCTTCTCAGTAATGGAACTGCAGCTCCATGCAATTAATGCACCCACAATGTTAAAAGGAGGGATTTGTCTTTGGTCTGTGATATATAATCATTACTTTTTCCCCCCAAACTTTCCATTGCATGATTTTATATAATATATTTTCTGCGTATACTTTGTAATAATTTTCAGAGGTCTTTAAAAAAAAAAACATCTGAACACTCAGCTTACTGGACTTGGGAAATTTTGAGATTTGGGATATTTTTGACAAATTTTAATTACCTGTTTTACATTTAAATTAACATTGGGAATTACTCTAGTGTAGTAAGTTATTTTGCTTATGCAATACATAGTGATATTCCATTTTATATAGCAGCATTTGATCTCTTTGTGGCTAAATTTATACCGTCCTCATATACTGTTCATTTTAAAACCATAGGACTGTCCTGGGCAGTCATGGCATTTATATATTGCCCCCTTGGGTCTCATAAACTGTAATAAGTTTCCCATTAATCGCAACCACAGAGTAGAACACTTTTTTGCGTTAAGTACCCGCCATTAAAAATTTGTCTCTACTCTGAAATTACACTAAGTATTATTAAGAGAAGAGATTTTTTGGCTTCAAACATTTTAGTCATTCATGTTTAAAGTGCCACCTTCTTTGCAAGTATTTGATTTAATTTGTGTGTACAATCTGGTGAGTTAAGGTATTTTGGCAGCAATGCAATCAAAGGAACCTTGGTACACTATATGAACATTTATTTCTAAATAATGATGTACATGCCCTGCAATGTTAATGTCTCAAGTAACTGTGTCAGAGATCACATTTTAAGATACAGATTATGTGCACGGTTGCCATGGAGATGGGACCAAATGTTGTTTCTCTTTCAAAAGAAATTTCCCTTTAAGGATGCAGAACTCTTAGATATGACAAAACGCACAAATTTGTGGTATGATGTGACCATCTTAAAAAATCCAGCTTCCACGACTGTTCTGTCTCATTTCTCTTCAGAGATCTGAGCTGAACTATTAATGCTGAACACTCTTTCAAAGTATTGTATCTTTTAAATCCCCTTGTTTTGCCTTGATTGATTGAAAGCAATTGTTTTCTTGTTAATTACTTTAGTGAGAAAATAGTGTCATCAACATTATTCTGTACTCCAAAAAATTGAAAATTGTTTAGTGGTAATATCACTACTTGTGACATTTCAACTAAACTTTTGTCATTTGTTTTGAATGGGAGTTTTGTTTTTTTTGTTGTTATTTTTGATATTTCATTTTCATATTTTCCGTCTTCAGAATTTCACATCATATTAATACCTTGTATCAACTGATCAGGGTGAGCTATGCAAGGGTTTTATGGATCATATTGATGTTATTGGCATAACCAGTATCATACTGAAAACCAAAGAGGTTCCTAAAACCAGGAATTTATCCCTTGTGGAATTTATTCCATCTTCCCCAAAGGTTTGCAGGGGTGCCAACTCAGAAGAGAAAATGCCCTCACAATCCTCTTCTCCCTTCTATTATCTTTGCAAATGTCAGATTCAGGGACAAACAAGATTAAACTTACCCCTAAAGTTGGCTGTGATGTTTCTCTTTTCTGAGTCTTCATTGGGAAGACTGGAGCATGGTCTCGTCATGTAAATCACACTCAATGTGTCATCAAGTCCTGGCAGTGGGTATTTCCCCACGGGTTGCTTGTCAGTCAGGTCCTGGTTGGGGGTGTGTTATCTAATTATCTAGTTATCTAATTCACATTTTCGCATTTTGCATTTTTACTGCAGCTAAATATATTTTCATAAAGAAGCTAAAAGAAAAAAACTACTTCTTTGGATCCAGACGGCACTATACATAAACTATACATATATAATACATATAAATGTATGCATGTATGCAGCTGCCTTGTTCATGGGGTGGCTGGAAAAAGGATAACTGTGACTATGTAACCCAGAAGGGAATCAGCCGAAAGGAGGTTAGCCTTCCTTAGCTGTAAGGCCGAACCAGTGGGGCCACGGGGAGACCTTATTTAGTCCACAGAAAGAAAGAAAAAAAAAACCTATTTTGAATAAAGGGGGTAAGCAACACATTAAAAGATGAAAAAAACTCTCGGCAAGGAGGATCGTATCTACCTTGACTGGAAACCAAGCTGACCTTTGTGTCCAGAAGCTAAAAGACAAAAGTGCAGACAGGAAACTCTTCTTATAGCACATTTTCTTGGCTTGAGTATCAGAAATAGACAACCAAAATAACTTGCCGTGTAAATGTTTTCATGGTGTGTGTTGCAGATTTGGATCGTTTCAGTGGCGTGCACTACAGTATTCTTTTTGGATATATCTCAATTATATCCTTAATAGCCTTATTTTTAGGATAAGTATACATTTTTTATTATCATAACTGAGCTCCATTTCAGTTATAATTAAAATTCAATTTTAAACCGTAAATATTTTATGATAAAGTGAATCACATCCAAGGTTCACATCGGGTATAGATCAAGACAGCCCACAAGGAAAGTGAGATTGTAATATTAATCAAGAACATTACGAACACCAGTGCACGTAAAGTGCCTAAATGAATGTTCCTTTAGGGGGACCTCTTAAGAATGCAAGCCATCTGCAATGACCATCCTCCACAGGTACAGCTGCTGGAAAGTAATTATGCAAACCTCAATTCATAACATTATATGTTCAACATCTGAAACAACGTTAATGTTAAGTCATTAAATAAAAAGTTTATATGAAAGAAAATTACTGTAAATAAACCTGTATAAAATCAGCGAGGATGTTAGATATATAAATATGTTTATCTGTGGAAATCGGAATATTTGTCTATAATCATCAGTCATAATTTTTCAAGTATCGCTAAATCATCACTTATCTTCTTTGTGAATCATTTGTAATGACTGGATCACCCGTCTGAGAAATATGAATTATGACAATGTAACTATTTTTTGTAACAAAATAGAGTTCAGGCTTTAAAAACAACTCTGACTGACAAAACGTAAAACATAACTGTTTGACTATATTCCCAGTGCAGGTAACCTTGATCGCCTATCATAAAATGTTGGAAACTTTGTACCGCAACAAGCAACCCAGTCATGCATTTTGTTCCACCACGATGATATTTATAGGTGTAAATCACGTAAGAGTTCTGTGCATGTAAATTAATGTGTCTCTGTGTTCCAAAGCATCTCTAGGTGACGTCAATGCATGCCCCCCACCCACTCCCTACCATCATTCTCCAACTCAAAGAAGTGGCATGAAGGACAGAAATGAATAGCATTCCGGAGAGATGTTCAATGGAGGTTTGGCACAGGAAGAAATTTAAAGGTGTGTTTCGCTCCAACACACACACAAACAACCACACGTCCACAACATCTCTGTTTATTGGTCAGTTAAATTTGGAAGAAAGTTTTAACATGGTCTGGTAATAATTGCCCTCTGTGCCGCTATTCCTTATCAGTAAGCCTGAAACTCATTATGAACGAAATGCTATGACAATCTATATATTTCTGTAGTTTTAAAGAAATAGTGTGAATATTGCATGGGTGTATTAAAATATGGGTTCTTGTTTTTGGACCTAGATTCATGTGTTTTTAATAAGATTGCCAAAAGCTACATGGCCAATAGTATGAGGACACCTGCTCGTGAAACATATTATTCCAAAATCATGGGCCGTCCTTTGACAGTGCCTTTTATAGTCACTGACAGTCAATTGCATGGCCTGTTTGTTCAATTTTATACACCTGTCAGCAACAGGTGTGGCTGAAATAGCTAAATCCACTAGTTTGAAGGGGTGTAAGCATACTTTTGGCCATGCATTTACATGGCTGAAGTCAATTTCACAACGTTTTTGGTTCATATTGCACCCCTATTCTTAATATAATTATTTTGACTTTCAAATGTGGCCTCCTTGAAGGGGTATTTTTTCGCAGCTCAGATTTTTGGTTGACTCCCCTAGTTAGCAATCTGGGAATGGCAAGAGTTCATTGATGCAATCTGACTTGATACCTCGCAGATTTATCAGTCAGCTGGGACCATTTGGGTCTGTAAAACATGTGGTGAAGCCAAGACCATTAAGCTCAGCAATCAGCCACGTTGAGTGTAGTAGTGTACTTAGCTTTCAGTGCGTACCGGCTTGAGATGTTGTAGATAGTTTTTTGTGTGGGTCTGTGTGTGCTTGTTCCTCTTTTTTATTTTTTGAGAGTCGTTTTGGAAATTTAATTCTACACCAGAAGTTTAGGGTTCTCAGCAACTGATGGACATATAAACGTTACTCTTTTTTCTTTTTTGGTTACTTAGCGTGCTATTTATAGTTAATACATTTATACCAGAGACATATGTGTATATATTAAAAACACTGGTGAAATCTAGCCTTCCAGCCTACAATCTGTCCATTTAAATGACATTTCAGGTTATATTCACAGATTAAATTCCCAGACCAGATCCACATTTAAAATCAGAGGATAAGTAAAACCGCAAAAAATATATATATATATATAATAATAATAAAAATAAATCCATGAACAGAGTGTAACAGTGAGGCATCAATTGTGCGAACTACTTTCCAAATGGGTTGTGTTGACTGATTTTCCTAATTATTGTCCTCTGGGAAGCAGAAGACGTGTGTGCAGTTAAAGGGTGGACACATTTACAATAGCCTCCACAGATTTTTAGGCTCATTAAAATAACATAAGCCCTTACTTTTGTCGGAGAACAAGGGGGAAATGATAATTTGTCAAAGTTTTCGCTCCTTTCCGTTATTAATTTCCATATGGCAGCGCGTTTCCCTAATGATTTATGGGCTCCTCAAAAGGAGCAAACTTGAGGTTGTTCAGCCACAAAGAGAAGAACACTTAAAGATATGAAAAAAAGTATACAACTTCATTGTCACATTCACGGGCACTTTTGTCCTTGTAGACCGAAGCTGGGAACAAAATCTAGTTTCCCAGAACATGAGCATATTGATTTGCTAAAAAATGTAAGTAAAATTCTCCGTGAAGTGCTGTTGAGATTGAAATATAATGTGCTGGCATTTTTGTGAGAGAAAGGAATTTTCCAAGAGATTGTTTATATTGAATATTTAAAAAATAATAATAATAATGGAACAGCTGCCACTAATTTTGATTATCCAAAAAAAAAAGTCAACTAAATTGTTGCTTTTGCAAGGTGGTTTGACTTCTACAAAATGTAATTTTGAAGGGGGAAAGAAAAAAAACAATTTCTAAATTTCCAGAAAGAAAGAATCTACATTAAAAAGAAATACTTTCCTTTGTGGCAATAAGCTTTAAAATGCTTTCACTGCACTTCATATCTTTGGTTATCCTTTGCGATCCATAATACAAACTGTTTTATATCGATTTCAGATCTGTTAAAAATGTCAAACCAGTCTGTAAAACAGCATGAATAGCTTGTTTCTTGATTGAATCACTGGACAAAAAATAAACAGCGCAGTTTCCCTGCTAAGCCGTATCATTTCCTTAAGCAGCCACAGATTACCACATGTGCATGCAAATTTTTGAAGCCTCTTGCACAAACCTAATTCATCATCATATGACAGAAGCCATAAAATGGTTGAATCCGTTCGCTCTAGAAACTTGTCTGTTCATTTATTATTGTATTAACTTGTTTCAATTACTGACATTGACAACTAGTAAAATTTTCTAATTCAAATAAAACCAACTCTGTCGGATATGAATCTGACTAAATGATTGACCCTTTTATTTGTCAAAAGAAGTATTTTAACATTGTAAAATTCAACTCTTCAAGCTGGTCTTTTAAATTCAATTACATCAAATACTCCTATTCAATGGACATTTGAGTAAGCATAAAAACGGCATATGCGTATTAAATAATAATTCAGAAATACTGAGACAATATGATTTTTAAAACCATAAGGATGTTGAATAAGGATGTAAATAAATAAAGGATGCAATAATAATAAATTTAGCCTTGTTAACACATACTCCGTAAAATAGGCATGCAAATAGGTCATACATTCCCAGAATTCTGTGTGAATGCTGTTATATTTAGATTTATTTTTTCGGTTGAACTTTTCTTAGCATCCACAATTCATGTATATTTAGCAGCCAGAGTCTTTTGGTTATAAGAACATTCACAGTTTATTGAGCAGTGCAACCAAATGTAATCTTTATTAGAAATAACTATATGAAAAATAATTAAACAATGTAACCATTTTTTAGCAGTTAGGTCATTTCTTCTAGGAAAATCATCACTTAAAAAACTATTTTAAGCACCTGTCATATTCAAGATAGTGGTAACAAAAACTTAACATACCAATTATATATACACCCTGAAAATCTAGGCTTCAAAGTTTAGTTGTATTATATGCCTTAGGCTGGCGGATTAATAAATGTAAAACATTTTTGTATGCATTATAATATTTTTTTCAAAATAAAACATATCTGACATATATGATTATAAATATATAACCTTTTTGAGGCACTGTTTGTAAGTTATTACAAATTGCAACAAAACTATAAATAGGGACCACAATTTCTCAGTTACTAGCAACAAAAAATTACATTTATAACATTTTCTCTCAGAGCTAAAACATTTTGAAAGCAGTGCACTCAAGCTAAAAGTATAACAGCTTTACAACTTTTCATCTGTACACTGTCAGAGCAAACAATATATGAAATGAGTTTATGTCAAATGATGGATATAGGATTCCTGAGTGCCTAAAAAGCAACTCAGTGAAACAATTTACTCTATTCCCTGGTGGCAAGGCTTAAAAAAATATTATTCTGAATAAATTGGAATCACACAATTACTCTGCACACAAATGGCAGAGTATCAAAAATGTCTAACTCCAACACGTGACATGACATTTTTTGCCCGAAATGTAGTTAACTGAACCTTGGTCAAAATCTATAAATGAATTCAAGTTAAATATGAACCTTGTTTTGTACCATTAATAAAAGTTAAGCAAAATGGGTTTAATATTGAGCAAATAAAATTGCTGAGTGGTTTCCATAGTTAATAGTAATGGCCAATGATTTGACATCCATTTTTGGGATTTCTATGCAACACAGCAGAACTACAGTCACAATGATCTCCAAAACGGTGTATGAGGCATTGAAGTTTATTACGTGACATTTTCTTCTCAACCCTACTGGTTCAAACCCTCCAAAGTAGAGCAAGTTGAGTTCATCTTGGCTTTGTTCATGAGAACTGATATTAACATGTTAACTTAAAGCTCTGATTTTAGTTTTTAAACTGGCCTGAGGTCAGTTATCCATGATTATGCACTGTCCTCTGGAGAGAATGGTCTGACAGAAATCCCACAGAAAGAAGTTTTTTTTTTAAAGAGCACGTATTTATTATCTGATGTTTGCCCTCCCTGTTAGTAATTCATTTAGTAGTGATGTTGAAACTGAATATTTGGTAGCATTATTCACATTATTATATTAGCCCCTGTGTCAAATAATTTATATAGATCAAAGTTATCCTGACACCTCTAGTAGCGTCCGATCGCTTATAGGTAATTTGATGCATTCCATTGTTGCCACATGCCTTTACTCTATAAACTTCTAGACTTCTAGGTATGTTTATTCTATTGTTTTCATTCTTTTGATCCAAAGTGTTAGGCCTTTGCCAGACAGATTCACATCTGGATTTTGACTTGAGAGATCTAATTGAGTCTCCCTTTGGATTTGAACACACAGTCAATCTGATCTGTCCCATAGCTGAACTGCAGAACATTTTATTTTGTAATCTGTGCCTTTTACAGCATTCTTACATTGACAGATGGAAAATATTATTAGCACATTCTGTATTTTTTGGGCTCAGTGCAGTTTGTTTTAATTGAATTCCGAACCACCTCGAAACTCTCTTATCTATTCTCTGTGAGCGGTGTAGGAGGGAGGAAGGCTGCCTGCTGTGATTCACTTGAAACTAAGAGTGTTCTCCAGGACCCTACCTGCATGGGGTTGCCTTTTTACAATAGAAAAGGCTTATGCAGGTTAGAGAGCAGAATCCCATTTCTGAAGATGCACTTATAGAGTTATTCCACAGGTAATGTATACAGATTGGTTGCGTTGGATTTATTTATTTTTTAATGCAAAAGAACTGCACTAAACTGTACATATTTAAAAGTTTCGTAGAACGGGAGGCTCCACCTGATAAATGGAGATAGTGTACAAGATTTATTTTTGAATCAGATACATGAATCAGCGTGCAATATTTTAAAGATTCTATTAATGCCTTTTATCCTGCACAGAATATCATATGTCAAGAATTGTTCTGGAAAAAAAATCTGTTCAATGAAAATGTGATGTTTATATAAAAAAAATGTCCTTGATGCAATGTGCTTCCATTTGATACAACTGAATACAATGACTATTACAGTCTTTTATCATTCAGGTGACATCCTGGGAAACAAAATGGGGCCAAGCATAAACAGTACAATAACGCTGCATGTTTGTCCCTTACAGAAAAATAAAATGAATTTCACGTAATCACATGTGGCCTTTACTTCTATGTTACTTTATATGTAGATCTGGTAAACATTTTACCTAATTAACCCTTTGTCACAAAATATTGTTTGCAGGTGAGGGGCCATGGATGGAGGTTATATTGGATGTCTTCTAATTTCTTATTGCTGAATTCAGACAAAACTAATCTGATAATCTTGGGCTCAAAAAATAAAATTATGCACCGGACATAAATGGAGATGTGATAGATCAGAATGTTTTTATTAAAGACCTCTGGATTATGGTATATATTCTTACCTTTGAACATCATTGAAAAAATATCACTAGAGTAGTTTTCTACCATCGCTGAAACTTTGCCGATTAGACATTTTTTAGGTGATAGGGATTCAGAGAAAATCACCTATGCTTTTGTCCACATCCCGACTAGTCTACTGTCTAAAACTCTATGTCACAAATACACTAAAAGGTGATCAGGATGGAGTTGCCCTGGATCTCTTCTAGACATAAAAAATCTGACCATATCACACTAGTTCTAACTTCATTATGTTGGCTGCCAACAAGCCAGCTGGCCAATTTTTTATTAATTTTTTTAGGTACCCTAGCTGCTCAACCATAGCTATCATTGTCTGTGCATCTGCAGGGCCTGCACTCATCCAATTTCATTTGTATCAACATAAATCTGTCATTAAACGCTTTTTTTTCCCAGCGATGATTAATACCATATAAGTCAAAACAAATAAAAATAAATGACAGGGAAAATGTATTTATTAACTTTAATAAATGCATCCCAATTTTGGCAAAAATTTTAGGAAAAAATATTAAAATAATAAATATAATAAAATATTCCTATTTATATTTTGGGATAACCTTGTGTGTGGTCAAGTTACAGTAAGTGCATACAATTAAGAGGGCAACACAAGAACAATGAAGGGTTGCAAACAGTTATACTTAAGGAAAAAGAGCCAGTAAAATTAAGTTAGCCTTAATTGTGAGAGTGTCACGTATGCTCCGACTCAAAGACGTTGTTTGAACCCAAGCAGGTATTTATTGAAACGCAAACACAAAACAGAGACAGCAGGTAAGTAACAATGTGACGGCACTCTGTAAAATTGAGGGAAGCTTACAGACAGACTACTGACACGGATATGGAAGATAACTTCCTTTGAAGTGGAACTAGAGCCAGGAGACTAGACACTGAATGGAAGGGGAGTGAAACTTATATAGAGGAGTTGATTAATGTAATGATGGGTAACAGGTGTGGGTGATTAGTACTCCGGAGAGTGAGAGAGTTGAGTGTAATTGGTAAGTGGGTCTGAAGGATCCGTGACATGGAGTGGTGAACTAAGAGGTAAGGTATGAAATAAATCGGTGTATTTTAAATTGACAATGGAAGAAAGGTGATTCCTCAGTTCTGCCTGAGTCTAGCAGATCATGCCTCCAATAAAAAGCCAAGACTGAGAGGAAGTAGTGAATCCAGTCGGGACTGTTTACTTGGTGATCTTCAATATTACACTCGTGTTAATGGTTTTATTA
>JAOVYW010004288.1:0-13241 GCA_025775045.1 Hiodon tergisus | reverse complement strand
TGAAAGAATTTTGCAGGATTAGCTCGCTAACGCATAGGGAAGAAATGTAACTGTTGTATTGGCTTTAGAGAGCCATCGGTTACACTTGCATAGTCGCTTAGCCTTAGTATCTAAATGTGGGAAATATCTTAAATGTGAAAAAGTGAAGTGTTAAAACATTGTCATGACTGGGAACTTAAGATCCAGCTGCATTGTGTAATTTGTTTCTGTACTCAAGTCTTAACCAAAATCACGTCATTTGCTAATAGAGGAAGTGCATCAAAAAAATAGTGATATCTTTAATGAGTACTCATTACTGAAATCATGAATTTGTGAGTGAAAATTGCTCCGTGCCAATTTGTATTAAAATTTAGATACACACATTTTTATGATGTAGTAGACGGTAAATTATTGGTCGACACAACTGTGACTGTGATTTGTGTCCTGTTTGTGTCCTGTTAAATCCCCCTAATTTTAAGCATCTGCTGTGTTTTCATTTTGTTAATCCAGATTTCAGTTGCCAGTTGCCCTGCCAGCTGCTTCTTCATTCCATGTAATTAGATTTATTTTCCCCTTTATGCAAATCTGTCTTTTAAAAATAACCAATAAGAGGAATGCCCTGTTATCCATTGACAGGCAGCAATGGGGGGGACGGTCTCTATAATGACTCAGAGGGAAACTCCACTGAGACGGTTAAATAAGCCGTCGCAGAGGGGTTTGCGCAACATAAATCAACGGAGAGAAGACCACTGGCCAAGATCACATCTGCTTGCTTGAACAATACAATGACAATGAAGTTGATGGACGAAGAGTCTATAGTGTCTTTCCTCCAGGACTGCAATCTCACTGAATACGGCACGGGGACCAGAGATGGGAGCGAGAGCTTTTTCCGACTTTGTGTCCGGGTCCAAAGGGAGGTGTGCCAGCAGCTCCAGGAGATCGATGGCAACGAATTCAGACTGGACCACTGGAGGCATAAGGAAGGTAACCAGGGAGAAGGCTTAGGGTCCTTGAATAACAATTGTGCTGAATCCAAATCCTGGGGACCACCTGGGTTCATTTATTCTATTCTGCCTCATAATTCATTTGTTTTTTAAGTCCTATCTGACAAAAACAAGGATGGGCCAACAGTGGGACAACATGGGACTAGTCATCATGTATGGGTCTTGACTTTTTAGCATTTCATTAGAAATTATGAATAACATAATTTGTGGAGAATTGTAATAGGGAATTGTAAAACCTGCAGGCGGTGGAGGGGTCACGGCTTTTCTCTACAACGGCAACGTGTTCCAGAAGGCCAACGTGGACATTTCCATGCTAAGCGGGAAGGTTCCCAGCTCTGCCCTCACACAGCTGCAGGAGGCCGCCCAGGCAAACATCAGCTGGGCAGAGCGTGAGTGTGCTGTAATGAGCCCATTTGTTGTTTAAACAAACAAATAAAACTACCTGTGTTGGAAACTACTGGTGAAGCATGCTGAACTTCATGCTATTAAAAAATCTGCTTTTCACAGATGACCAAACATTCCTGGGGATCGGCATCAGTAGCGTTATTCATGCCAAGAACCCGCACGTTCCCTCATACCACTTCAATCTGCGTCTGATCCTCATTAAACTTGGAAACGGTTAGAAGTTTGCATTGGAATCACAGGACAAAACTTCACACAAAATCAGAGATAACGTATCTCGCATTCATACATCATTGTTTTTTAACCAGGGTCTCAGTTCGGCTGGTATGGTGGTGGTATGGATATCAGCCCATTCTATCTGGTACAGGAGGACATAACACATTTTCATCAGACCCTAAAAGCAACATGTGAGAAACATGATACCAGCTACTACCCGCGTTTCAAAAAATGGTGAGGAGTATAACCCTTTTTATTTAGGATGTTTTCTTGCATGCCTTCAAGGCAGTCTCCTAATATTAACAAACATTGTATGAAGGAGTGTAAATGTGTTTATAATCCCACTGACACAGGTGTGACGAATACTTTCTCCTGGAACACAGAGGGGAGACACGGGGATTGGGGGGCATCTTTTTCGACAACTTGAATTGGGAGGAAAATGGGCATTATGCGTTTGTGCAGTCCTTAGCCGACACCATCCTTCCTGCCTACCTGCCAATCGTCAGGGCTCGTATGAACGACGCTTTCACTGATCGCGAGGAGGCATGGAAGCTACTCCGGAACAGCCGGTAATTTACAGTTATCTCTACATTCATTCAAACCGGAACTGATTTGCTTCACTCTCGTGTGCCAATATACCTGGTTGAGCTCCAGCAACAACACACTGGTCACAGTTTAGATCCTTCCCTGTTCTCAGTTACATCGAGTTCAACCTGATGTATGATAGAGGCGTGAAGTTCGGACTCCAGCTGAAGAACTTTAAAAAGGAAATTCTGTTTTTTTCTCTGCCCCTTACCGCTAGGTGAGTACCACTAGAAATAGGCATTTTACTGCAATTTTTTCTCATGAGTTTAACCAAACTCATAATGTTTTTACATTTGATTTCGTGTTGACCTAAAATGCTTTATTTTACAAAAGACCACATGATTTTGTTACAGCCAGGGTCATGTTTCTGTGTAACCCAGATAGTTATAATTGATGATGTGATTTGTGAGACCTGTGTGAATTCCAGGTGGGATTATGAGTTGGACCCTGAGCCAGGCAGCAGAGAAGAGGAACTGGTCCAGGTGTTGCGGTGCCCGCGAGACTGGGCCTGATAATCATACTGTTGAACGGATGATGACTGCACTCCCAAAGTCAACCCTAAACCTACTAATGGCTAATGCCTTACACGTCACTTTATACCCTGGTTTTTACAAGGTACCTCAGATTGACGATACCCTTGTTACAATTAACAAAGTCACCTGGGATTATAATTGCCTGCAAACTGCAATAACATAATTTGAACTTTTTATTTTCCTTGGTTTTATTAATCCTCGTTTATCTGTAAAGATGCTTATAACAACACTCACGACAATAACGAGTCACAAATCAACTGTATTTAATGATGACATTCGGTTGCTCCGCCTTCTTGTTCTGTTAAATTATATTTGTACATGTGGGGTTAACATTCACAGGTGAGTCTGCTTGACCCATTTAAGGATTAAAATTTAACAAATTTGCTAATTTTGTTAATTTACAATTTAAGTCTTAATTTTTATTTTATCTAATACCCTGTTGGAACTGAAAACCAATTCCTAAAATAATATACTCTTGCACCTAAATGTATATTCTAAAAAATAAAGCTAACAATTATCACAAAGATCGAGTTTAATTCATATTTTTGAATTAGCACTAAAATACCACTACAGTAACGGGAAAACTACATGCGATAGCACTTTTTAACCACGAGATGGCAGGGGGAGCCTATAAAAAGAAACTGCAAAGAAACGTCAACCAACGACCAACAGACGTTTTGAAGAGTTTTTACTTTCTGGATTGTTGAAAAATTATTTCATAGTTACGTAATAAAATCCTTGTGTGGCACTGGTTATGTTCCCCAGAATGTATTTTATTTTCTGGATTTATTACTACTATGAAACCATTACGTCTCACTTGCAGTAGACTGATGTAAGGTAAGCTGGAGGGTGGTGTATTTCACCCACACCCAGCAAAATATACCAGCCCTATTCTCACTATTAAACATAGAACTGCCTGCAACGGAGAATGAAAAGTAAAATCTCATTCAGGATATAATGCCAGCTGTTTTACAGGTTCATATAAGAAACCCACATACATCCAAAATGTATGAAATGTTTGATAAATGCACAGCAAAGTTGAAAAAAAAGTTTTATTACAAATACAGTCAAACACTGTGCATCTTCATAAACAATTTACATTTAGTATTATATGAACAATTACACATCATATTAAGGCACTTGTACAACTATACACATTTTTGCTGGAAATATCTCACCTGTACAGGAAAATAAGAACTTTTTCTATTCCAATAACAACCCTTAGTGCCCACATCTTCATTATGAATCACTCTTTCTCTGCAGCATAGGGGGTCAGGTGACATATAAAAGCCTCAGCAGAGAATTTAGTGGAACAGAACTGAACCAGGAGTTTAGAACCAGCAATTAACATACTCAGGTGGTTATTTTCACTCATTATGTATTTGTACACCAATTTTTAACCCCCCCCCCCCCCCCCATTTCTGTACGTAGGTAGAATGGTATATACATTATATAGGCACAAAAGTTGGTGTTAGGGTTAGATATGCATGTTTATAATATAATATAGTTTAATATTATATTGTATAATGTAGATAATGTAGTTTATCACTTTAGACAAGGTGATAATGGTTGGTAACGTGAATATAATAAACAACCAAACAATGAATCTTACACAGACTGTCAGCAGAGAACAAACTATGTTCGGAAACTGTATATCATCTTATAGATCCTGTGTAGTCTGTTTTACAACTACCTTGACTGATTTGCTACTGATCTGTCTAAAAGGTCGTTGAAACTCATCTTCGTGACAAACCCCTGTGTAATCTGTAAGCCTTCATCACTGACCTATTACTGATCAAACTGCCTAATATGTTTGGGAACAGTATATCATCTCCTATACAACTACCTGTGTAGTCTGCAATTGTTACAACTATAGTCATCACTGATCTTTCTTAGTTATTCTGCCTTAAGAAAAAAAGGTTAATAACTGCCACAGCCATTTTTGGGAGGTCTGAGGTGAGAATGCTGACCTTTAACAAGGCCGTGTCCTCATGGTTCAAGCTGGGATTCACAGTGATTAGTTTACAGTCAGTAACATTGCTAGCACAATTTTGGATAATTTGCTGAAATTGATCCTTTCCCCCCCACTCAGGAGATTACTTTTAATATTTATCAATCTCAGACTGAAGTATCTAGTGGGTTTATCCTTGAGCTGAAGTAATAAAATCTAAAGTAATGTTACTGAAAGAGCAACGATGTAGTCGAGTTAAATCAAAGTAATACAAGACAAAGCCATTTTCTACAGCTATAGTGTACTAAATGAGCCATGCTATTGAACAAGCTTGAGGTCCCCATGGAAACATGCTATCACTCACCATGCTAGTATAATGTGGTCACGATACATCACTTAGCACAAGCTGTAAACACGCACACACATCTTGTGAACCTTACTGCCACAATTGTAGCGTTATGTGTTTAAGTGTTTTAATACAGTGGAGAGGAAGTGCGGGCCCCACCCACTTCACTGTTCCCTTGTTCCTCTGCTGATGTCTGAGGACAGTCTGTCCCCAGTGACCACCCTCTCTCTTTCTGCTGGTGGTTGTATGGAGGAGGGGCAGGGCTGCCTTCTTAGGAAGTGACGACTAAGACCGACAGACAGTTGTAGAACTTGGTCAGAGCAGACCTGTGGGAGGAAAGCATGGGGGTAACGTGGGGGGTGCTACTTCCCAGCAATAGAGGCGCTGTTGATTATTTCCTCATATTGTGGGGGCGGGTCCACATGAACACGCACATCCGTTTGCCCTACTGCCTCCTCGTAGCTGGGCGGGGGTTCTCCACCATCTGCGCGCCCTGATGCAAGCTCAGACCCCCGGTGGATGGGGCTGTTGTGGGGGCTCAACCCCAGGGGCGGGGTCAGGTTTGGGTGATAGCTCCGCCCCTGCTGATCTACACCCTCACGGGGCAAGCTGGGGTCTTGATGGGGGTGGCCAAAAGCAGAGCGTCCCTCGAAGACCTTGCGTGAGTGGCACCTCCACACAGCGACCATCACCACAGCGATAAGCAGCAGTCCTCCCAGGAGTGGCAGGATCAGGTAGAGGGACTGGACTCCGCCTACCCCCAGGCCTGTGGATGGGCTGGCCTCACGCACATACTCCTCCCAGAACCTCCTCTGCGAGAAGAAAGGCAGACAGTCAAGGGGCATTGAAATCCTGTCACCAAACAAACATACAAAATGCGCAAAAAACCAAAACAAAAAACAAATGAACAATGCAGAGTAGGCTATACTCCTTTGGTCCTATTTAGCAATATAAGTGAGGTACTAAACAAATTAATTCTATTATAAACATCAAAACAAAGGTATATCTAGTATGCATATTAATTTGAGTCTCGGCTGATATGCAATCATGTTTGGAAATGGAAAATCCCATTACCAACCCATTACGGCCTCATCCTGCCACCCCACAGGGTGAGGCAGTAGTATAACCGATCTCCTATGATCCAATCCTTCCTGGCACCCTTGCTGAGGAAAGTCCAGGCTGCGCTCTGCCGACAGGAAATTACATGATCTGGATTCTAACTAGCAAAATCCAAGCCATAGGGCTCAAAGTGTGAATTGCCTTTACAGAGGCAATTTGTTTTATCGCTTTATCCTTATATCGTTTTATCTTTATATATGAACCTGTAAAACAGCTTACATTATCTTCTGGAGTGGGCTTCTGGTCTATGGTCACCTACATTAATCATAACTTACTTGATCCATTAGAAAATAACATGTGTCCAGGGAAACCGTAAGACATAGAAGTCACAGGCTAAGATCAAATTCAGATTCTTAGCCAAAGTCATTAGAAATTCAGCACAGGTCCCTCCAGATCCCTGTTCCAGTTTGTTTCACAATGACATGTAGACGCATAGCCTACATACTGTGTGTGGAAAACCCATCAACTCTGTGTCCTATGTCCATGAAGGCCAGTGGCTTTTCCAAGACAAGAATCGCTGTTGTGTACCAGTGAAGTGTGCACACACACGTACAAACGGCTCTCCGTTTAATGTTCCGAATATATCAGCACAATGGCCTGCCAGTGCTCCAATCGGCTGCAACAAAAGAGCCCTGCTCCACAGAGAATTCTCTCTGTGTGAGCCACACTTCCTTTCAACACAGACAGCTGATAGTGATCGCATTCTGCAGCAGCAGAAAAGGAATATTCACGCACTCAGTGGCCATGGGGAGAAGATTATTAGTGCATTTTGGGGTTTTTCTTTAGTTAGTTCTTTAAGTTAGTAACAACGGTGTAGTTGCATGTGTGTGTATGCGTGAATAACTAGTACTGGAGTGTGTGAAAGGGTTGTTGGTGTATATGTGTGCGTGTGAGAGTTATTGGTGTACGAGTCTGTGTGTAAGGGCTGTTGATATAAGTAAATGTGAGTGTGTAAGCGTAGTGTGAGGAACACTGACGGTTTTTTCGTCGTTTTCGAAGGCTTCACGCGCCTCCTCGTAGGTGCAGACCTCCTCCCGACATTCCCTCTGTATGTTCCCATGTTTCATCTCCTCCAACCCTGCGTTTGCCCTTCGCAATCTCTGTAACACAGAGTGGGCCAACTCTGATGGGACGAATACTGAGAGGGAGGGAGAGAGAGAGAGAGAGAGAGAGAGAGAGAGAGAGAGAGAGAGAGAGAGAGAGGAATTAAGCAGGGGGCTGAGGTTAGAAACAACCCCAGGATAACGCTCACTGTTAAAACATCCTGAAAGTTAATTATGAACAGTGTGTAACATCCTCTTCCTGGGACCCTCCCATTCTCTGTGTACTGCAGCAATTCCACAGAGTGGCTGCTACAGAGACAGAGAGCGTGCAGACCCAATTAAAAAACACAAAAAATGCTAGCTGTGCATTAGCTATTGGAAGTTTTGTTTTTAAATATTTCTACCAAACATTTTAGTTTGTTTACTTTACCCAACCCTGATGCAAATTACTACTAAAATTTGAGGAAAAACTAAGTAAATAAATAAAACAGTCCCCTGGGTTATGAATTGAATTGGCCCGTCCTCAGCATGAAACTTTTACATGTTCTTCTGACTGATCAGACAGCATACAACTGATGCTGGACAACCACAGACTCAACTCTTTCCAAAATACAACAAATGCAAACCTAGAATTATGTGTGTGCATTGATGAGGCATAAATAAGACCAATGTATTCTCCCCAAGCGAACAGAGGGCTCCGTTGTTCAGCCCCCCTGAAAGAGTGCATGGGTGAGAACAACAACCATATTGTATTTCTAATTTGATACAGAAAAATAACGCCAGTGTGAAGGAGGAGCAGCAGAAAGCAAATGCAACTCTGAAGACGGATTGAAGCTTGAAGGTTTGTTGAATGACAAATGTATAAATACTGGCGTTACTCAGCACATAATAAACCACAAAACTATCCTCCTGTACCCAAACAGACACAAACACATTTATACATATTGGTGTTCCTCATAGCAATGCAGCCTCAACCCAATGTTATGAAAATGTAACAGATATGAATCAAATCACATGCTAATGCAAACAGTAGAGGAATTAACAGGGCCGAGAGCTACACACTCTCGTGCATGAATGTGCATGAATACAAAAATCTATCAATAAAACGAATAAACAAAACAAAAAAACAGTGGAAAGCACATGGTGGCCACAGTTGAAAAACATACAATAGCTAAACTACGCAAAAACACACTAGGTGTTGGAAATGTTAACTAAGTTCTACAATTCAAACTCGGGAAAATGCCCTCTATATAATGGTTTGTGCCAAATTGATTGTAAAAATGCGCTATACCATATAAAAATGTGATTGATTGAGTTGAAATAAGTTCACAATACGTTAAGCTTTATACATAAAAATGTTCCAGTGTGAGTATGGTTTGTAGGGTTTGCATGCTATGTCTAAGAGAAAGAGAGAGAGAGAGAGAGAGAGAGGGAGAGAGAGAGATGGAGGCGGACCCTCCATACATACCCTTCCCCATGATTCCCAGAAGTCTACGCAGGAGCCACTGAATCTACAACCTGAAACACAGGTAGGATAAGTGCCCAGCAACAACATAATGTCACAATATTATGGTATCATAGTACAACATAATGACAATATCAGTTTCATAACAACTATTCCATTCAGTGAACCTTTTTAACAAAGTACAAATGTAACCTTCCTAAGATAAAAACATAATAACACCAATAGAACACAAAACTGGTATATGGAAACATGCATTAAGTATCATACAGCTATCATACACCATTTCTTCCCCTACTACACACAGGACACCACAAGTCGAAATAGGGACATAAAACAACCTTCAAATGTCCAAGGAACACCAAGATGAGGCAATTTAAAGAAAGAACACAGTATTGAATTTGTTTTAGTTGTAGGGCTAACAAGAGTATAGAGTAATCAAACTATGTTTTATACCAAATTAAACAATCGGTCTGTCATTCAATTTTGAAATAATTTTACTTCAATATTTTTACACCATTTTATGGGTGGTTTAGCTCACATATGGGAGGTTTAGATGGTACAAGACTAGCTTAGTTAAATTAAAATTTAGCGCGGTATAACTGTTAATCAAGGTTGTCAAAACCATTGATGTATGTTTTACAATGTGAATGTTCTGTAGAGTTTTTAAATTGTGAAATCTGAAATTTGAAAATTTTATTTTATTACTCACGTTTTTATCTTTTTTTTTTTAGATGGTACAGCTGACTGGAATAAAAACTACAGAAGTTTGACAATGTCACGAAGTTGGTTGCGGATCTAAGGGCATGTTTCACTGTATACGATTGGTCTTAATAAATTTGTGACTGGTCCCAAATCCAATGCTCATCAAGGCACATGAGCAATTTATCCAGAGATTGTCCTGACATCCTCTCCATTAGCCTCTCGAATGTCGCAAGTGCATTGCAGAGCATGTTGTGGAACTCCCACAATGACCAGTGGAGAACGCCGTTCTGGGGTGCGCTTCAGGGCCCAATGCCATCCATCAAAAACCACTCTTTAGATCAAGGGAGGAGAACCAGGGGTGTGCATCCCCGTATCAATGCGGTGCTGGACGATGTGGGTTCTTCCGGCATCGGCAGGGAAAGTGGCAAATCTGTAGCCATGTTAATGTCCATCCAGGTACACCTTTTCATGGCAGCCTGTGCACCACTGGCTGTGGTCAGAGCTGCTTTCAACAGCTCCATGTGAACACCCTGTCAAAGCAGTTCAGGGTATTCCAGAAATACAGTGGAACCTTTATCCAGCATGGCATACCAGAGGGTGCTGTCAAGTCAAAGCACCACATAGTAGTCATTGTGACTAAGGTGACCCTGTGTCAATTCACCCATAGGCCAGCAGGGGTAGAAGCTGTTTACTTTTGGGGTCAAGGAAAAGTATGGGTGTTGGATGTGGCAAGAGGATGATGAGGGTGGCCCAGGCCCTGATGAAATGAATGACTGAGAGTGTTAATCTCAGCCACCAGTTCAAATTTAGGCTAATAGGCCTCCCAGGATGCCTTCCCATCAAATCCTCCAATCTTCAATTATTTTTGGCCTTGAGCCTGGTGTGTTGTTTGTGCTACAACCTGGTTAGAGGAATCTGGGATCCTGAGCCATAGCAGGTTTCACAGTATAATAGTCTTTCTCCCTACTTCTATTATAGTGGCACTAATGTCAGAGCCTATCCTACCCTTTCCCCAACACAGTCAGAACTGTATTCCCTTATACAGTAAGAACAAGTACAGAAGGTAGTCATCCATTCGCTAACAATCTTGTGGCTCTTGGGTTAAGTTTTAATTATTGGTAGCACACTGCTTAATTCTTCCAGGCTCAATTATTTGGTAAAGTGATACATCTGATCAGCAGGCTAATCTACGTCATATCTACGTTTCTAGTGTCGGCCTCACTGACCTAGTTGCCTAGTGATTCAAAATGGCTGAACTAAAACGGCTATGCCCGGGAGTATCCACAAAGCAAACACTAGTAATAAAGTATGCCAGTCCATCTGCTGCCACCTGCAACGGCCATCCCATGTGTCTTGTTCCTGTCCCCACCACTCAGCCATGTCTTGCATTAGGCCCCTCTTTCACAATTCCCGTCTCACTCTATAGCTCGTCCAGCGTCTTTTGGAATTGCTCTTCCATCTTTTATTTATTTATTTAAGTAAATAAATACACTTAGTGAGTGAGTTCTAATCCAATTATTCGACATCAATGTATTTCGAGTTGCTATGAGTCTTATTTTTTGTGAAATAATGAACTTGCAGAAGCTGTATAATAAAAATGTTTTTTTTTGTTTTTCTCTTGTGACAGATTGCTTATAAAACTCGTAGAGCGCAGAGCTGTTGTTTCCACCCATTCAAGCCGGCGATCGAACTAGTAAACATGTCGTCCAAAATGACAAGTCTTTTGCTTCAGGAACTAATCATACTCTTGTTTTTGATTCAGGGAGTGACTTCATTGTCAGTAGGGAGCTGGTTCACAATAAGCCCTGCTACACTTTCCTGTCCCCTCGGACTGACCCCCCCTCAGAGATGTGAGGCGGAGGGGAAGGAGAACGACAGCCGATTCTGGCTAACTCCCTATAACAAAAACATGCTTAATGAACTCTGATACACAATTACATATCATCCTACACACCAGCACATTCACGCACTGTAGTATAGGCCCCCAAACGACCTCCTCACTCTGTATTTACATGCATTAAACCGCCTGTATACATTCCCCTAATGACAACATATCTACAATGCTTTTTCATGGCACTGAGTCCAATCCTTAAAAGCTAGGATCACTAAAATATCAAATAACTTTTGTTGCCATTTTAAAATAATAATAATAATATTTAAAATAAGTTAATTTAAAATAATAAAACATTTAAAATTATTGAGTGGTTTATGATCTGTACTCAAAGTTTTTATCAAAAGTCTACCAAACTTTATTTGCCACAGTGATATTTATATATATGTGAAGGGTTAAAGACCCTTGTTGACTAGACGCTTGTAAGGGTACTGAACACTCGGTTCTCTTACTACTCATGGAATAAATTTAGGAACATTCAGTAGGGGATCCTACAGAACCGTCCTGTAGAGAATTATAGTACATAACAGTACATTATAGAAGTTAATCCTGTAGATTATCCTATAGTACATTTTAAGAATAAATCCTTCAGAACCCTTTTAGGACATTGCTTCTAAATTATTTCACAAAAAAGTCCTAGGACTAGCTCTATAGTTTTTATTTATTTACATAACTCTTATAGGGTATTTGCCGAAGGGAAGGATGCCATTGCCACAAACTACCCACACTTATACAGTGCATTAGGCAGGCTAAATAATTCACAGTTACTAAACTAATTTACGAAAGCATTAAACTTGATGATCAACACTAAGGGACGTGATTTATTAAAACTACAAACGCCACTAAATGTAAATATATGCCGCCACTAAATGCAACATCGTTGACCTCTATTACTACGAGTCATGGCAAAATAAAATACGACTGAATCTTTATAGGTAGTGTCATGTTTGAATACCGGACTCCAGAATTCCGCTGGATGACGCATTACAGCTTTGACCAGAACACCCGCCATACCACGCAAATGACAGGACTAAAATAGAAGCGCCTAGCAAAAAAGAAGATAATCCCAGGCAGCCTTTGTCACTCAATGGTTTATGTGGTAGTCGGAAATACCTTCAAATAAATCAAATGTCTAGGATAATACATAGTGGCTAGATACTGGTTAGCTATTCTAGTAGCTACCTAATATTAATCAGTTTAATAAATATATTGCTTCGAATATTGCAAAATAAAAAAAAATATATATATTCTAACGGTGAATCAGCTCTCCTATTGGGGTGAATCTTACCGTGGCTCTGTTCGCCAACTGTAATAGCGCTAATCATACTATAATTCTTAGCTGTCGCATAGCTTTTAAGGTTCACATAACAAATTTACTTCAACTATCGCTATCCCTGCAAACAGAGATAAACAACAGAAAGAAAGAATATAAACCAGTGCCGCTAAATACTTACTCCGCTTCAGTCTCGCCAGATTCCAAATCCAAAACCCACTCCCAGGTTTGTCCCCAGATTCTGTCTCTACGCATGCTCATACCCAACCGTGAAAACGCGATTTCCAATTAAAGTGGTAGTTACGAAAAGATTACATGACGGCGTTCCCACAGTGTACTTCCTGAAATCAGAGTAGATTCGGTGTGTACGTTGGAGTAGGCAATTTGTTAACTCTGATTAAGTCCTGTAGCAAGTTTGAAAATATAATTAATAAACAAGCAGAAAATAAACTATATAAAAGATGAAATAGATTAACATAAATATAATGGCAAGTTCCTATGAGATGTTGACCTTCTAGTAATGTTGGCTGCTTCATTGCCTGGTGTTCTCAACATGCCATGGTCAGTGAGTACCACAGCATTTATCCTGAGTTAATTTTATGTGAGGCTGTGCATAAAAGCTTAAGTTAGATAATTACATATAACACAGCCATAAAATAATATTGTAGCGGGGATGGCTATGTGTGTTTATTTCCCCAACCAATGGGTGTTAGCCATTCCCGCGGGGGCTGC
>JAOVYW010004286.1:0-13244 GCA_025775045.1 Hiodon tergisus | reverse complement strand
AAACCAGGTTTAACTCCTGGCTGTGAAACGGAATTAGGGCCACCACCAGACACACATATTTCCATTACAGCCAATCAAATATTTATTTATTATAGTGCATTTTCACAACATTTTAGCAACAAAGCACCGAGTGCATTTTCCATAATAAATAACAAAATGCCCAAAGCTGGGACAAACTGTCATGGCGGTACTCCCAGTGTGGTTGTCTGTGTTTCCGTGTGTCCTCGGCCCTGTGATGGTCTATACGCATTAATTATTATTAATCGGTAGCCTGCTTACAGGGACATTGCAATGAGTCATTGCAGAGACATTGCAGAGGTTTGAGCTTCAGCAGCAAAAATTCCGATAAATATTCCAGTTTATGATACAATGGATGCTAATACATAATAATGAATGGAATATATTTTCGTTGGATTGGAATTCCCTGAACTGTGGGTCGAGCAAGAAAACAGCTACGAACCTTATGGTGGTTAATCACATAGAAACCATCACGCCCGTAGGCTTTCCTGCCTATTAAAGTCGGACATTGACATACTTGTTACATAACTACGTTATACAATAAACCGACACAAATGTTGCATAAACAAAATGTGCATCAATCTACATCCGAGCTACACAAATTGTTGCTCTCCAGACCGTTTACAGGTCCGTCGGTCAGTGTGTTTTTTCTCTACCCGATACAGACGAAGTAACTGCTCGTTGTCTACTTGAGGAGCAGTTGTTTCCATGTCTACTTGTCTGAAACTTCCCGGAATGCAACTCTCTCCTCCTCCATCTGCGTCAGGGTTTTAAAAACGAGGTTGTTTCTACACACAAGCTACTAAGCGGTATACATTCTCTGGAACAGACGTAATCAGCAAGCGCATTGGTTTGAGTTTGTTTGGCAGACGAGAAGAACTGGTGCAAACTTGAGTCTAAAGGGATAATATATTACCCTAATATTTCAATAGGAATATTTTAATTTTTAATAAGTAGTTTAAAACTAAATCTACCAATGAGTATGCGTGTGCTGTTTCGTGCTGTCATCATGGGACCCCCAGGTTCGGGAAAAGGAACTGTATCCGATCGCATAAGAAAAAGTTTTGGTCTAAATCACCTTTCAAGTGGCGACGTACTGAGAGCCAATATAAAAGCTAAGACAGGTAAGACCATAGCCTGCGTGTTATTTTTAACGGCATACGTAACTATGTAATGGCTATATCATGTAGCCAGCGGCCACCAGCCAAGTGAAAGAAATTGAGCTGGGATAAAAGTTCATGGTAGATGTATGCGCTAAATTAAATATTTTGCATGTAATTGTTGCGCGTATTTTTTCACGTGGCTAGCTTGTATGTTGCAGATATTGGTTTTTTTTTTTCAGATGCGTGCATTTTGTTTCATTCTGTCTTTATCTGGTTGCTATGGTATACAATTGTGTACTCGGGTATTGGGGGTCACAAGATACTACGCATTAAAATGTCAGGTGTCTGCTCAAAGACAGCCGTTAGCCGTTATCGCTTTAGATTTATTTCAATTATATAATTTTTAAAAGAATTCATAGCTTACAGTATTGGATGTCACAAAGTGATTAAAGTGGTTTGATCGATAATGATCTACTGTAGTAATTTCACTTCTACAATTCCACAACTGCATATTTTCAATTCGCCTATGTCGGTGGTCTAAAAACGCTTATCCAAACGGCGTTTCCTTTTGTTATCTTTTGCTCGTTTTAAGGCACAACAGACCCTAAACTTGATCAGTTGTTATGCCAAAAATACTCTTAATACTGCGGCTTCACCTTTAGAAGTATATTTATTATTTTCCGACTTTCCTTACTTATATTTAGGCAATTAATATGCCGTGGTTGTGGTCTCAGGTTCGAACTTAAATTGACTGTAAAAGTGATTGTGCACTGTTTATTTATTAAGTTTTATTAAGTTTTATACAACCAGTCCAATGTGTCACACTTTATTGATTAACCAAGCGTATGCCCATTATGTACATTTTGTGGCGTTAAAAATAGTCTGAATTCAGCCATTTCCTTCTCTTATTGACAGAATGGAATGTTGTGATCTTAATCAGGTTTTTTTTTTTCTTTGGCGGGGAAGAAAATGGGAAGAAACTTTAAATACAAGTCAATAAACTACTTTTCCTGCTCGTGTTCTCTTACCAGTTCTTTCTGGTCAGTAATCTTCTTTGTTATGACCTAATTTACGAAACTGAGCATTGCACATTGAGTTGCTGTTAATTGTCCTTTAAAGGACTTTATTCATGTCTACTGTTGTTAAATGTTCCATCAATTGAGCATTTCTATCTACATAAAAAATGTCGTCTTTTCTTGTGTGAAGATATGCACCTAATTATACTGTTACATTCCTCTACTCTCCTGTAGTTCTGTTATCCATTAATCTTTTATAGCAATTTGGCCTATTAGCTTTAAGACTCGTGGTTAATGATTTAGTACTGCAGATCATGGAGCTCAATCTGCCCTTGGCCCAAGCTTCTTTACTGTCTCAGCGTCTCAGAAGACCGTTTTGTTTCTTGTTGGAGTCTTAAGTAAGCTTCAATATTAATGGTTAACGAAGGGACTGAATTGTAAACGAATGGGTCAGCGTCCGGCCCTGTGTTAGTGTATTGGCCTGATTCCTCTCTGAATGTATTCCTTGCCTTATAAAGGTCTTTGTAGAAGCCTATACCCTTTGTTATTCCATTTGAGAGTATAGTGCTGTCCACAGGTATGTATACAGTACAGTACAGTCCTGTCATGGAAAACTGGCGTCACAGATGTGTTTATGAGTTTATTACAGAGGAGTGATATCATTGCTGTTTGCACTGACAGTCTAAGCTGTCATGACAACAAGCGATTTTCACAATTCCCAAATTTTACTGTGTATCTTGCCTACATATTCAGTCTTGCAGGCAACTGTTGTTGTTGGTTATGGTTTTGTTTGGTTTACTAGTTACCAGTTAGGTTTCCCAGGAACAAGTCTACACTACGTACACAGTATGTCCCTATGAAATGTGTTATATTATTCTTCTCTTTTCTTTATCTTTTGTTGATATGCAATTCTGTAATTTGCTAGTATGTTTTGTATAGGTTCCGCTAGCGTTTGTTACATGAAACTGTTTTCAGACTAAGAGATGTGTAAAGCCAAATCAACTTTACTGCACAACCCTGCTGCCCATCTTGTTTTATAACGCAAGCGAGCCTCTCCATTCCTACTGTCACACTCTACCTTCAGCTGACAAACTGCCATCTCTTCCCATCTATGCTTATATTGGTTGTGTTTGCTTCTGTCATCAGTCTTTTGTCTTCTCTGATATATAGATCTGTCTGTTTTACTTTGTCGGATCAACTGTAACCCTGCATTTGATTAATTTAAGGGGTATTGCTACTATGTAAATTGAGCCAAATGGATGTGTGTTGACTACCACTGGAGACGTTTAATGAAAGCTTTCTAGCCAACTGCCATTTTAATGGCTAGCTTCATTCACGATTCTCAATTCATTCACTGCTAGAACTCCCCAGGTACAGAAGTAAAAGGAACCTACACATTTATATTCTAGTCTTGCTTGTGAGCCGTCTTATAAACATGCAGTGTATAATTAATTACACTGGTGATGCGATTATCCCACAACATGCGCTGATCCTCTGCGGATGAACAGCCACATGTTTGCCACTGCCTATCATTCCACAACATACGCTGATCCTCTGCGCTTGAACAGCCACTGTCTGATGGATGTATATGTATTCAGTTATGGGTAGTTTTTAAATTAACTTAATCTATATTGACGGGTAATTTAGTCTCCTCAGGGGGCACACTTAAAAAAATATTTTTGGGAAGACATTTTTAGCCTTTTTGAAGAGTATGTAATTGGGTAACGGTGACTTTTTGTGTCTGCTTCCCTGCAGAGATAGGGATCCTCATGAAGTCCTGCATTGACCAGGGCCATCTGGTTCCCGATGATGTCATGTCTCGGCTTATCTTGGCAGAACTACGGAACATGGAGCGAAATAGCTGGTTGTTGGATGGTGAGTCTCCGGTACAAATGCACAAATCTGTACAGAGCCTCTTCCAAACTTTATTTGCCAATTGCATTCATTGTTCATTTGAAAGGGTAGAGCTGCACTGCTGAAAGGGCCTATTGTTATTACATAAATGTTTTGCAGTAACAGTATTTCAGATTTTGGACTTGGCTTGCCATTACGTTACATTTTCAACCAGTCTCCACTTCTTTTGGTATGTGTTTTGAAGCTTTGGAATTTTACACGCCCAAAAGGGGGCGTGTCTTTAAAAGATCTCCCATATTGTCATGCTTGCATGCATACTGTGTACACAATAGCAGAATGTCTGCAGACATAACTGCTTACAAACTTAACTCGGCATGGAAACAAAGGTTTTGTCACTGATTTGGAAGATCTGCACATTTAAAACTTCTTAAAACATTTTTTAAGAATATCCTGCATTTCCTAGAACTACATTTTTCATGTTCTTTTTCAGATTTAAGATCTGACCTTTCATTAGCCTGGTTGGATATAGAACTTCTTATTTCACACCATTGTTGACAGTACACACATTCCAAAGATGTAGTTTGGATACTATGTGGGGAGGAGTGGACCTGTTTAGTGTGGAAGGATTTGAATAATTCAGATATTTATTTATTACAAAAAATTATCTCCCATTGCCTATATTTTAAAAACAACTTACTCTTTATATGACCAATGCCACGGAAGTTGAACCAATGGTAAAAGTTTGTGGGTTGCATTCCTCGGGAGTCTCCCAGGAAGCGAGAAGATGATCCTTCTGCCCTTTGTAAGGAACTTGAGCTGTCTCTTGGACTCCATCCCCTGGCAGGCTTTCCGAGGACCGTGACACAGGCAGAGGCGCTGGATGACGCCTACAATCTCGACACCGTCGTCAACCTGGACGTCCCGTTCCAGGTCATCCAGGAGCGTTTGACCTCTCGCTGGGTCCACATGCCCAGCGGCAGAGTTTATAACATCAACTTCAACCCACCAAAAATCCCTGTGAGTGAGCCAAAATGAATGGACGGTACCCAGCTTGTGGGGAATCCGTGTGCTATTTGAATACCACTGAAATACCCACACTTTAATGTTGCTGAAATTTTGTGAAAATGCATCCTTATGGTTGTTTTTGTGATGTATTCTTTTTGTGCATAATTGCCCCTAAGGTGGTCCTAGTCGCTGTTATGTCCAATAAACTGAAATCCAGTTTAATGCCAGCGTAAGGCTTAAAAAAGATGGATTTATGCTCCTTAAGTTGGTTTTTATTTTTTTCCTTTGTGCTTGTCAAACTTTACACTGTCTATAGGATTGTTGAAATGGAATGTTGCCATAGCATCTAAGATCTGCGCACAGATTTTGTACATAATTGCATGTTTTTCCTATCTGAGAAAACTGCCTAGGGCTGTTGCCTCAACAAACCTGCGTGGGGGTCGCATTTTGCACTTAAAATCATCCATTAGTCTTATCCTATGCAGTAGTAAATCTCACTTCTCTCATTTTTGTGCGTACAGGGTCTTGATGATGTCACCGGAGAGCCCTTAATCCAAAGGACTGATGACACACCAGAAACCGTCATCAACAGGCTTAAGGCCTACGAGATCCAGACTCGACCAGTCCTGGAATACTATAGGTATGCTGCAGACCTTGACCATGCTTTCGATATTATTAACGCACACATTCACATGTATTTCGATGGACCAGTATACAGTGCAAGTTTGGAGGTATGAGCTGAGTGGAATTTAATTTTATGATTCCATTTAATGAAGAGTAGTAGCAACTGTATTATCTGCCTGATAGCCGTTTCTATGGTGCAGGGTAGTGCCTGCTACAACCTCTGTGTGTTTGGGGTACTGCTGGGTCATATTTAGATAGTGTTTGGATAATTTATAGAAACTGGATATTGGGAAGATGACTGACAATCCGTTTGTTATCTCTACAGCAAGCAGAATAGGTCCATGTTGGGCCTTACCAACATATTCAAGCTGACGGCTGAAACTGGAAAAAAAATTCTACGCAATATTTAGATTTGGATTTTTTCAGTTTCATAATGCTTGATAATCTCTGAACCATAATCAGGACTTTTTTTTAAAACCAATGCTGTGAGCTGTTGATTGCGAAAGTATTCTTTTTTTTTATCTGCCCACAGAAGCAAGGGAATGTTGGAGACCTTTTCTGGAACGGAAACCAACAAGATCTGGCCACATGTTCATGCCTTCCTCTCGGGGAAACTGGCTTCTGGAAATCAGGAAGCGGTCGGAAAAGCGTAGGATTTTGGAAAACTGGAATGGGTCACGTGGACCATGTGACCCAACTCTGGAGCACTGACCAGGAAAAAATGTTTCTTAATGCTAACTACATCACCCCACCATTCTAATTCAGTCTCCATTGTCTGTTCGTTTGGTACACTAATCGGAATTGCGCTGCCCTGGTAGAAAACAGGAGATCTATGATAATCTAATGGATGCCAGTATTAAAGAGGAAAGGTGCAATTGGATAGAGGAAATCTAAAACAGGAGGCCTAACCCCAAACAAAGTGCCGTTAACCCCTTTTCCTTTGCCGTGCAATTGGAAAAGTAATAGGAAAAACCTTTTTGAATGAAATGTATCTTAAGTCCTAGAAAAAGTTCATTGACATGCTTGTACCTATGCTAATTGCTTTTTTTTTTTAAAGCTTGTGTGACACCTTGAGTGGGTCCAGTAAGCCTTGTGGAAAGCCAGGTCCTACCTTAGCATAGCTTTTCTGAAGAAAAGTGATGATCCTGCCTACCGTGATGACCATGTAAACGTAAGAGAACTGAGAGGGCGGAGACGGCGGTTGTTGGATTGTGAGAATCTGCTCGTTTAGGAACAATGAGATAACTGAAGTAACGCATTCATACACTCTGGATTTTTAATCTAAATTCATGAGTATGGTGCAATAAGGAAGACCGTACTTTTTAGACGGTTAAAACTTGAGCACTTTATGCATTCCATTTTTTAACGTTTATGGACTTCTACCTTTCTGTTCCTGATTGTGTGAGTGACTAATCATTGTTTCTTTGTTTATTGGGACCATAAAGGAATCACTTGACTTCGGTGTTTTTATAGGGTGGCATTGCGTCTACAGATACCTCTGCTCTGAATTGAGCTAGCTCCTTATACATTATTATTTTATTTTTTAATGCCAGGCCAATCACCTTAATTGCCAAACATTGGCCAGAGAAAGAAATGACTCATCCACACATTAACAATGTAGCAATAAAGTGTTTAAATGTTGGTTCATTTCTCTGTCAGCTTTTGGTCACATTGTAGCATTTCTTTTAAAGAATGATGTTTCGATTTGTGCTATTTAAATTAAAGCAAGGGATGTTGGACAGCCACATGGCTGATTCAGCTAATGTGCCACTTTACCATTTGTTAATATACGAAATGGCTCCACACAAGAAAAGATGGATGAAAGGGTTTATATTTTGGATGACATGAATTACGTGTGTTTAGGTAATTACTAAATTACTTCATCAATTGTCCCCATACGACAGCTGATTATGAAATGTCTAGGTTTTTTAGTCTTTTCATACTTATTGGCTTACACTGTGGTATGTGGCTAGTTTAGTTTGTCAGCAGTTCTCTACAGTGAATTGGTTAGTTAATTCAAAGATTATGTATAGACTAATTTTAGTCTTAAGTACCAATTCCTGCTTTAATGGTATTCAATGCTGAATATTTGTATTTTACATCTCTCGTATGAGTGAGGCATTATTTTTCTAGATCATGATCATTGTAGTTGATGCATCCATCTGAGTAAAATGCTTGGCATTACATTTTTACAATAAATATTACTCTTGCTGTAATGAATTTGTTTTTGGTGTCTTGAACAGAATGATAAAGGCTGAACTTGAAGCATATTGCCTTGAGTTTAACTGTAGTACAAAGGGTGGGATCATCGATTTGGTCCTGATTGCCATTGATATTAGCCAAATACATATGTGAATGTGTGTAGCGTTTTCTACATCAGGTGGTCCAAAGAGATGTTTGGAGTGAGATGAAAAAGACCCACAAGAGAAAAAATTCACCAGGCTGAGGTTTAAGCTAAGTACTTCTTGCATTCAGGCCAAAGCTGAAGTCATGTTTCCGTTCTCATGGAGAAACGGCCACTGGTGAAGTCGTCCTTGCTGCACAGCCGCATCCTCCCTAGACCTCCAGTTTGGGAATCTGCCACATTTTGTTCTTGGACTCAGGCAGCATTCCAGAGGCCACTAAACTAGTGTTCCCAAAGAATGGATGCTGCCTCTAGTTTGCAGCCAAAAGATGATTTTACATGTGTCCAAGTATCCTACCTCACCCTCTTCCATGTGCCCAGTTGTTGGACTCTACAGTATACATTCAGCCAATAGCTGATGAGCTGCATTTTGGACCCTGGGCAGAACCCCCCCTGGGCATCAAGTAAAAACCAATACAGGCTGTAATCTGAACTATCAGAAAAGTTAGCTTCAACCTTGCATTTTGATGAGGCAGATCAGTTTACGCCATTTCTGAATCACAGGAGTACCCAGTTTCTCAGTTGGCCAGCATAAATATATCCAATACAACTAGGAAATTGGCAGCCACCTTGTTTTTAAGAAAACAAAGCACCGTGCATCAGGGCTGCACAGCCATTTTCATTCCAACACGTGTCAAAACCCTGAAGACCATTACAGTCAAGTGTGCATGCGACCATTTAGCTATCAAGTTAACCTCTTAAAGTATACAGGCAAGCAAAAAACACAAGTACAGTTTTCATGGACAAAAACTTTATTAAGTAAAGATCTCCAAACCACAAGTGCTGATGTCTTCATTTGGATAAGTAAAACGATGCTAGCTAGACAAATTACAGCACTTCACCTGAACATTCAACAGGCTCAGACAAACCTTAACCAACTGAGCAGTGTCACATTGCCGATCCAACCGCTTCATGGCATCCAGGAGCCACCAGAACCTTCATCACTGGAATACAAAACCGATCAGTCAATGCTAGAAAATGAATGCAATGTCGCAAACTGCATGTGGTTACAAGCAACACCAACAAAATAAATCCAAATAAGCACAGACTCCGCCGGGATGTTATATAGCTGTAAGCGCAACTCGTTTGCCAGTAGTAGACTGAACCCTCATAAAATGGGTAATAATCCCTCCCCTTAACAGGGTCAGATGGGTAGTGAGTATAATCACAGGGACAGTCACATCATGAAAGGATTTTGACATGGTTTACCTGATCTCCAATAATCACACAAAAGCGGCAGGTCCTCTCCCGTTAGCAAGGTACCTAAGACAGACAAGATGTTCCAACGATAATTAAGAAACTAAGCACACAAAATAAGCAACAGTTCTACTGTAGCACGACTCAATGGTTGCATTAACGTTACGGAGAGAAACCGAAGCATCGGGTTCAATGTACTTATGTTGACATCGTCACTGGGCTGGTTGGGTGTCAAGTATGATTTACCTGCAATTTAGCTGACCGGAAAACTTAATCAGACCTGTTAAGAGATTTTTGAGAAGTATTTAGAGACAAGCGAAGAGAACAGAAGCTGCATACATGGATTTCTAGTCTTGGGCAGAATAGATTCCCAAATAGATTCCCGCCATTTCGGACCATAAACTCAATCGATACAGGTTCTTACTAGCGTAGAACCGATTATGAAGGACCCAATATCTTAACTGCACAACACCCAACGTAGACCAAACAATATTTAAAAACGATTATTTTAGCACCAAGTTTCTCCAAATTTGTGTCCTCATATTAAAAGGTATAATCACAGCAATTCATGATGTGAACAGCAGAAAGTTTAAATCACAGGACATAATTGTATTCATTATTACAGAAGCGAATACACGTTAAAAACTTAACTTACTCTTATTTTCGGAGTTAACGCGGCACAACGTAAGATAATGACTTTAATCTATGTAAAAATAAAATAATCCTTTCCATGATTTTGCAGGGCATGAGCCAAAGGCTTAATTTACCACAGCCTCCAACCACTTACAAGACAAAGAAAAGAGAGAACTCTACGAGCGTGCTTCCCTATTTATTGCACAGTGCCGCGGGGCACGACGGGCGGACATTAAGAGGTGGGACTAAAACATCATTTCCGCTTGCATTTTCTGCGAGGGGAGCTAAAATATGAAAGCCGTAGTTTGCCCTGGTTACTGATATCTTATGGCAGCTAAAAAATGCACCCCAAAAAATCCCATACATCTCATAAAAATTATTACAGAAAAACCATTAGGAAACACCGAAAGCATAACTGCAAAAATGTAATGCTCAAAGATAAAATGTAGCTTGCCTGAAACAAAAATACTTAAAAAAATATAGTCATTAAATACATTATGTTCACAACGGCAATAATTTGAATATATTAAAATATATATTTTTGTGGAAGGAACTGTAAAAATAAAAATATATTTTAATTTGTTAAATAAAATCAAATGTATACAAATCCATGTTTGAAAAGAAGTTCTCAACCTTGTAAGATAGAAAAGTCAGAATCCATACAATTGTGGCAAACATGCCCATTTACATTTACAATTGTGTCTATTTGATCGATGCTAGTGAAGGGTACTGCAATAGTTTTGTTTAAAATTTTACTTTACTTTTTTGTTAAAAACAGTTATATCTACAGTCACCTATCCTGTGGTTATGCACCTTTCATTGCTCTGTACTTAATTTGTCGGAGCAGGCTTGGTTGTTGAGCAACTTTGCCATACAATAACAAAAAAAATGATTTTTTATAGCGGAAAAAAATCAGTTCACGGAAAATTTCCGCAGTTCGCCCACTTGAGGTCGCAGTCTCCTGAGTTTTAACTGTTTCCCCTACGTTTCTGTTCACAAGAACTTTGGTAATTTAGGTTAATTGATCCCTCGTTTTCTGCTCATTCGCAATTGGGTGCTTTAGGTGAATTGATTCCTCGGTTTCCATTCAGTGAGCCCAACTGTCCTTAGTTACCGCTGTTGATTAGTTGCATTGTATATATACCTTAGTCCTATGCAATGTCTTGTTTTTACTTGAGTCACACTCTATGCATTAGTCTTCTAAGTAGCTGCCTGAGATTTGAGCTTTGGCCGTACCTATGTGCAACATATAGAGTGTGGAAGAACATCTGAAACATTAAACTATGATAGTGTACCTGACCATCTTTAATATAATAAAGGGAATGTCTTTTGGTAATGGAGTGGGACAAAATATGACATATACCTCAATGGAAATCTTATAAAATTACCCTTAATGATATAATTAATATCTTGTGGAGAAAAAGAAGACGTAGCAAACTGTGTCACTGGCGTTAGAGCATCAAAATACAGTAACTCAACAGAGTGGAGAAAAACCAATGGTTCATTGAGATTTACAGCAGTGATCGTAAGGCACGTTTTGGAGAGTAACTGAATGAATTTCTTGTCCCTACTACCAGACCTATAAAACAGCTTACCCAGGCTAACATCTCGTGGTCTGTTATAATAACCAGAACAAAAATAAACTAAAATTAGTGTTGTTTTTTTTGTTTGTTTTTTACAGAACTGTATAAATTTTATTTGCTTCCTTTAGTTTGCGTACTATACATTGTCACAGAACAATTTATGCACGTTTTACAGAATATAAATCTTTAAGTTTGCAAATAATTAAAAATTGAGTGATACTAAGTGTTATATTGCAATAAGGATAAACATGAGTTTTGATAAATTAAATAATTCTCTAGACAGGAAAAAAAAAAAAAAAAAGGAATACAAGTACACCAGAAAAACTGGTAAACAAAAACAAAAGAAAATATACCATTTGATTTCACCTTCAAAGGAATACAAGCAATGGTCACACCAACATATACAACCCACAACTCCAAACACTACAGAGTTCCTACACAAGATCTTCAATACACATCGCAGAGGTGCGGGAAAGAATAACATTTACATATTAGTACAGATTCACGTCGTGAAAAAGCAGGTATTGCAATTCTTGATAAGGTACAAAGAGGCTGTAATGTTTTCACTAATTTACATTTATACACAAGATCACATGGTTGACAGTTTCCTGAAATTAGGCGGGGGGGGGGTTCCTGAACTATGTTTTACACTCATAAAATAAAAATGGCAACTCGGAACCGAAAACTAATTTTGAAAATTTATGCTAGACATTGTTCGTTCCCTTTTTAAGTAAAAAAAAATAAAATAAAATCGAAGCAATTTTCCCACCATAAGCATGAAGGGGATACTAACCGGAAGGAAAATTTAGTTAAATTTAGTAAATTTAATCTAGCTTGGGTTGAGTTTGTGCTTGAGTGTCCCAGCAGCCCTATTCAGAATAAACTACACGGAGTTACGTGTATCCAAAACCAAAAACTGTTTTTCCACTACACTCCCCATTCCCAACACACTGAGGGGAAAGAACTGGTACAGAGACAGATCATTATCCCTTCAAAAATAAACTGCCCAAACCGGTTTTTCAATAATTAACTAAAAAATTAAGATAATCTGAGTTTACAACGGAAGTTTCTAGGTAAAATGTGACAGGTTACCCTGACAGCAACATTTCAACATTTTAGCAATAGGGGGCTGGTCGCGGTGGACTGTTTGCAAAATAACTTTCAAAAAGTTTGGGGGAAAATGCCAGACATTACCTTAGATATGACATCCAAAATAGCAACAGCATTGTAAAATCTACCTGTCAAGAAGGTATAAATATCTTTTTTTTTTTAAATTGCCATATCCTCGTCTACCAACTCCTCAGCAACCGACGACATGGGCAGAGGTCATAAACTATATTCCTACGAGACCTGAGCAGAGGAGAAACTTAAGGCATGTGTATTTCAGAGAACAAGCACCACATTTTTTTGTAGTGACTATTTCAACAACTATGCTACGCTTTAAAAAAACAAAACCCCACACTCCAGTTAGCTGGGTTTATGATATTAAGGTAACATGGCCCATCTTTAAAAATGTCTAATTATGCACTAATTAAGCAGTGACGGGAGAAATGCAGGCTGGGACTAATAACACGGGGGACATAAAATGCTAAAACCTGTACTTAAAACCAAATCAACTTTGACCTTCATTCATTTGTGAACTTTGTGTTTTTAAACACCCCTAAATCACCCATCCGCTTAAGAAGGCACTCTGCTACACTGAAATGTCCACACGTTAAGACTTGAGTCAATTAGACAGCCCTTCCAGGTCTTGTAAGGACAGACGAAAGGGTGTGGCTAAATGGGGGGGGGGGGGGGGGGCCACACT
>JAOVYW010004283.1:0-13247 GCA_025775045.1 Hiodon tergisus | reverse complement strand
ACACACACACACACACACACACACACACACACACACACACACACACACACACGCACACACACACACACACACACACAGGTTTTGATTTAAGGGCTTAAAGAGGTATAAAAACACACCTGGGATACAATAGAGTGTAAATGGATTGCGGGAGATACAACCACAAACAAAGAATATAGCCACTAGAGGTGATGACACAGCTGGAGAAAAACGTGGTAACTGGAGAGTGGGCACGACTGTTTTGGTCCTAGGGGGAGGTTTGAAGCTGAGCTCAGCATTGTTGAGGACAGAAGCTTTTCTCCCTGAATCAGCCCTCCGCTGCTGGCTATGGACTGCTGGCTGTGCGGTAGACCACAGTATCGCTTTAATCCCTGCGTTCTGCAGTCTGCCCATAGTCATCTAATTGTTTATCACAGCTAGACACATCCTCAATATGCTGCTGCTCTGTCCAGTACTTCGCACACACCCTCACACACATGCTGCCACACACACACACACACACACACACACCCATTAATACACTCTCATGCACACAATCACCATCTCATGTACACACACATGTGTGATACTCGGTCATCACACAGGCATGCACACACAAACCGACACAAAAACAGTAAAACACCTCCAAACAAACAGTAATACAGTACTGTGCAAAAGTCTTACTGTGCAAATTTTTTTTTTTAATACTGTAATGGGCATTAGACAGTAAAAAAACAAACAAACAAACAAAAAAAATCTATATATGGTGTGACAACCCTTTGCCTTTCAAACTTCTCTGACACGCTGTCGTGGAGTTATAAGAAAAAGCATCAAACTTTCCAGTTTTTCTGCAGACTTTGTCTGTCTCGCTTGCTTTTCAAAGTTGCTGAGATCCGGGCTCTTTAGAGACCAAACTGTTGCAGAACTCCTTGTTCTTTTTGCTGAAGGTAGTTCTTTATGACTGGCCGTGTGTTTGGGGTCATTGTCCTGCTGCAGAATGAATTTGAGACCAATCGGATGCCTCCCTGATGGTATTGCATGATGGATGGGAATCTGCTTGTACTTCTCTGCACTGATGATGTCATTAATTCTGACCAGATTACCAATTATATTTGCAGAAATACAGCCCCAAACCTGTAGGGAACCTCAGGCTGTTGGCTGCAGACACTCATCCTTGTAGCGCTCTCCAGCTCTTCAAGGAGAAACTGCCCAGAGTTTGAGCAAAATTTTTTTGACATCAATACAGAGCACTTGCTGCCATTGTTCAGCACCCCACTCCTTGTGTTTTCTTGAAAAAAATGATTCTCTTAGGTTTGTTTCCACTTTGAGGTATAGCTTTAAGGCAGCAACTACTTCTGACAAGACTTCTCTGGACTGTAGAGGGATGTACTTTGGTTCCAGTGGTTTCTGTGAGTTCAGAGCAGATAGCAGGTCTAGACTTCATCCCTTTTAGTTTGATGTATCTCTCATCTGCTGCACTCTGTTTCTGAGATTCTGTTCCTCAACCTTGCCTGTTTCTTTGTGCTTCTTCAGAAGAGCTTGGACAGCATGTCTTGAAACTCCTGTCTGCTGCAAAATTTCTGCTTGGAAGAGACCTTGCTGTTGCAGGATGACCACCTTGTGTCTTATTTCTATGCTCACTCTTGCCATGGTGTAAGAACTGATGATTTGAAGGTTAAACTGTCACATCTGCCACACCCACACCATTTAGATTGGTTGTCCTTCACACTTTGTTATATTTGTTTAAACAGGCACTGAGCTATATACCAACAAAGTATTCAAGTTTTTATCTGAAAAGTGGTCTATTATAGATTTCATTCTTTAACAAAATACCAAAAATTCTCTTTTTTGAAAAAGAATGTGGAAATCTCAGTATTGCTCTTTTCTTGCTCCTTTTCTACACACTAATGCAGAATAAAAAAACAAACACCTAAAAAATCTAGGGTGTCAAAGACTTTTGTACTGTACTGTATATATCCATGAAACACTGATTTCGTAAGGAGGTACTGATTGTAGTGATTCCCTTTCAATTACAAAACATGAAGCATCACTAATGGGTTATTTTCCTTTAAGAATTCTGAGCAGTTATGCCAATTTACACAAGAGTAAAAATGACTAAATGTGGTCGCCATGATCAATCAATCAATTATGTAGCCTCATTACGTAGCCTCAGCAGGAATACACTATGGCAGCATATCAAAGCAAAAATGTGGTGAGATGCAAGGGAAGATTCTCTGAACTGTACGGAGCTGGGAGAAAAGCCAGAGGAGCTGAACACGCAGCGCTGGCTGTGCCTTCGGTTCTGCTATAGTCAGGGAGGGAGGAGGGGTAGAGTAGAGTAGTTTTGAGTTTCTGATCCAAGCTCTCAGCAGGTGGCGGTAATGCACTAACAACCGCAATCTGCCAATAAACAGAAGAAGAAGAAGAAGAAGAAGATGCAAGGGAAGATAATATAGCCATGAAGGCCTCCTAAGAGTACGGCCAGATCAACAAGGGTGGGCATATTAAAAGAGAGGTGACATCAAGGAAATCTCTTTTTTGGCCAAAATCTAACCTCTCGGCACCCAAAATGGCTAAAAACAAATTGAACAGATACGTTTTTCATCTTGTTATAATTGTTGAGATTGACTGTGATTTCTATTATCTCCCGCTTTTTCTCCAGACATAGAACTAAGAACTAAGTTGAGTATACTTTTGGATCTCTACTTATTTGCCTTCTATAAGTTGAACATTAAGTCAAAATTTCTCAACACATGCTTCGAGATTTCAGAAAAGCATCGACGGTAAGCATCTACAGGACTCGCCACGGCCCCTGCTGTAGCAAGGGCAAGCAAGGCATTGTACCACCCCTATGCTGGCTTGCCTCCCAAGGGCAAAGCTACTAGTTTTGTGTTCCGTAATTAGGTGATTCTGGCTACCCTGAGGCTTAAGGGCATCTGAATTATCTGAAAGTGGCTCATATGCCTCAAGTTTCCAAAGCAAAAAACACATCTTGTACTGAACACCTTTCCAGGCTGGGCTTGAGAGTGAACCATGCAAAAAAAATCACGTAAACCAACTCAGGGTGCACACTATCAGGGAATGAAATTGGATTCCCGGTTCATTATCTCTACTCTGTTGGATGCTGGGTAGTGCAGATTGTAACTTTCCTAGAGTTTTTCTAGCTCTGCCAAGCTCTCCCAGTGGTGACCTTCCAGAGAATTCTGGGCCTGATGGCCTCTTGCATATGTACCCTCTTCAGGTGTGGTTCCTCACCTATTGTTGAGTTTCACCCGCAAGGTCATGGTTTCTCTATGAGCTGTCTCTGAGCGCTCTCCTGGTGGAGACAACACACCCACATACACCTTAGTGTACAGTTGGGACAGTTGGGACGAGATAACAAGTGATTACCAGGGACACCTCCAACTGTGGAGTGGCGTATGGAAGGCACAGGTCATGCAGGGTACAGTGTATGGGGGCCACTGTGGAATAGGCACCACATAAACCTCTTGGAGTTGCAGGTGTTTCTGAGCCTGCAGTCCCCCTGAAGGCCATAGAGGATGCATCTGCTTTTCTGGAGGGAAAACATAACATTGGTGTTTTACATCAACCATCAGGGTGGCATGAAGTCACCCAATGTCCAACTCCTGGTTCCCAAGATTCTGCTCTGGTCGCAAAGTTCTTCAGAACAGTGACAATGTAATTTGGCATAACTGCTCAGAATTCTGGAATTCTTAAAGAAAGTAACCCATCATTGGTGGTTTATATTTCTGTTTTAAGGGACCATGGTTATGATTATAATCCAACATGTAACTCTAATTATTCCTTACAGGTTCAAGCTAAAGATTACATTTCTCCCTGGGATACTATGATTTGTATTTATTTGTACTTGTATGTGTTTCTGAATTTTTGTATCATTTATATCATTTGGGGCCAACATTTTGGAATAAAGTGGGTACTTTTATTCACCAAAGTGGCATTCAACTGATCACAATGTATAGGCAAGACATTAATTGAAAAATTACTATTACAATTAAAAAAACTAAACTACTTCAAAGAGTTCTCATCAAAAATCCTCCACGTGCAGCAATGACAGCTTTGCAGATCCTCGGCATTCTAGCTGTCAGTTTGTCCAGATACTCAGGTGACATTTCACCCCACACTTCCTATAGCACTTTGCTATAGATGTGGCTGGCTTGTCAGGCACTTCGCATGCACCTTACAGTTTAGCTGATCCCACAAAAGCTCAATGGAATTAAGATCAGCCGACTGTGCCGGCCAGCCCATCACTGTCAGAACTCCTGAGGACTGCTTCGTCCCCAAATAGTTTTTGCATAACTTAGAAGTATGCTTAGGATCATTATCCTGCTGCATTATGAAATTGGCCCCTATTAATTTCTGACCACAGGGGATAGCATGGCGTTGGAGAATGGAATGATATCCTTCCTTGTTTCCTTGTACTCTGTATAAATCTCCAACTTTTCCAGCACGATAGCACCCCCATGCTTTTATGCATCATGCCGGATTGATGGTGTAAAGAATTCCTCCAGCATCTTTTCGTTCACCCTTCATCTCACATTCATTGTCTTGTTCGAGCCAAAAATTTAAACTTCGATTCATCACTCTTTTCCAATTTTTCCATCTGTTGTCCAATGTCTGTGTTTCTTTGCCCACTCTAACCTTTTTTTTTTTCTGTGGCTTTTTCTTTGCAAGGCCTGCACGCCTGGGTCTTCTCTTTACTGTTGTACATAAAACTGGTGTTGAGTGGGTAGAATTCAATGAAGCTGTCGGCTGAGGACATGTGAGGCATCAATTTCTCAAACTAGAGACTCTGATGCACATACCCTCTGTTTAGTTGTACATCTGGGCCTTCCACATCTCTTTCTGTCCTTATTAGAGCCAGTTTTTGAAGACTGTAGTGTACACCTTTGTATGAAATCTTCAGTTTTTTGGCAATTTCAAGCAATTTTATAGCCTTCATTCCTCAAAACAATAATTGACTGCGGCTGTTTTGCCATTTTTGACCTAATATTGACCTTAAGACATGCCAGTCTATTGCATGCTGTGGCAACTCAAAAACAAACACAAAGACAATGTTAAGCTTAATTTAACGAACCAATTAGTGTGTTGGATATAATGGCAAGTGATTTTCTAGTATCAAATCCACAATTTAGCATGATTACTCAAGGATAAGGTGTTGGAGTGATGGCTGCTGGAAATGGGGCCTGTCTAGATTTGATCAAATAGTGATGGTGCTGTATTTTACGTCAGTAATGTCCTGACTATACTTTGTGATCAGTTGAATGCCAAAATGTTTATATTATTTCAAACTTTTGGCCCCCCGTGTATAATGTATATAGGGTGTCTATATATCATTAGGGGTGGTTACAGCGCACCTGTGTCCTGTCTCACAGCTGGGAGAGTGGAAGTTCTGGCTGTCTGGCAGGGGTGAGATTCCTGGCCCGATGGAGGCCCTCTCAGTATCCACTTGTGTGGGCTCCCAGGCCTCCCTCGTTCTGCCTTTCAGGAACCCCACAGAGGACTGTGTGGTGGTGGACCTCCTCCTTACAGGTGATCTCCTTCTTAATCACCTGATCAGGGGTAGTTTGCATGAACGAGGTCATTAGTCAGCGTCTTTCTCTAACAGTTAAGCAAACTTGGTTTAGACATACAATTTCAGATGCCACATAAAGTTTAACACTGGTCTAGTTATTATATAAAACTTTAATGAGTAATACGTCATTTAAGATACTTGTTAGCTGAAAAATAGAGCAGAGAGAAAAATGCATGTGAGAAAAGGCATCTGTCACAGTGTACAAGTGGGATCTTATAAAGGAGAACTTTAAAGAAAAAAAATTATAAGTAAAATAAAGTCATCATCAATCCGTTTTCTCTCAGTGACTGTGTGGTCCCAGGTGTATCTGAGACCCTGGCAGTGTGTTCCTGGGTGTGTCTGAGACACTATGAGTCTGGTCCTGGGTGTGTCTGAGACGCTGCAAGTCTATTCTTGGGTGTGCAGTCATATTATCTTACACTGCACAGTGTTTCCCTGTAACAACTCCATGTCTCCTTATGCGTCCTGATGTCTAATTTTGTTTAATAAACTAAATCAGATTCCTTAATTATTTTCTCAGTGTGTCTACTGAACCACCGCAGGAAAATAATATAATACTATGCTTTGATATACAATATGGTAATATGCTCATTATACATGCATTTAATCTGCAGGTTTTATATAAAGTACAATAATGGAAACAGATTTGATGTTCCTTGATATAAAAATATTTGAATATGAGGTCTCATGCTGTGTTGTGCTCTTGTAACAGCAATTATCATCCACTTATATAGGAAGAATAATGTTCTCAACATTGTTTCATTGTTCTTACTCCATAAGAGCTGGCTACTCCTACAACCCCTACTAGTTCAAGTAACTGAGGACATTGTGGAACTGGTATCCTGAATAAATTAAATCAAAATCCCTTAGCAGTGACATGAAAGACCTCTACATTACCATGAATTTGCAACATTTGTATCCAAACATCGAAAGATGCTTATTTTTCACATGGGTGGTAAGATTATTTTGTATTTATGTTCATGGTTTTCTGGATTGTCTGCTCATAGGTTTAATTGTGTGTTTTTGACTTTCAGATGAGGAGCAAAGCCTGAACAGCTTGCCCCCTTCCCTCTCAGTACAGTGCCATGAGACAGAGGTAAAGGCTTTCCATGTCCCTCTTCGAAAGAAACAAGGTACACCCCAAAACTTACACTGTGTATGTGCACACAAGTGTTTGAAGGCTGGATGATCATGAAAAAATAGACTGAAGTTTTTTTCAGTTCATGATTTTTATTTAAAATGCAATATGATGCAAGGATATTCATCTAAATAGGGGGGCGTTCTCATTGGTCAATCTTCAGATGGCAAAGTCCCAAGATGTGACCCATCACTTAATGGGTTATTTCCCTTTTAGAACCCAGAATTTTCAGAGTATTTATACCAAATTTCCAAGTAGTGCGTATCACCAATACTATATAACCTAGCCGATTCATATGCACGTCCTCTTTTTTCCTTCAGAGGAGCGGAGATGAGAATTATCGTTTGATTACTTATTCATTCTCCATTTGCCAATTCTTTGTCATTGTGTTTGAAAAGTGAGTTACATGATCACAGTTGGTTCTCTTTAATCCGGCTGTTGCTATTTCTTTGTAATTACGTGTGGAGCTCTGCTGCAGTTACTGCAATTTGCGTGCTTCCAAGTTTGATTGAGAATGTGTTCATATCCTATACTTGATTTGCTTATTCACAGTTAGTGAGGTAGATCTCGTTTTGACATTCATGACACCTTTCTACGTTATCGACGCTTCCAGATTCTGTACCCTCGTAGTTGTCTAGCTGTCATGTTCTGCCATATACAGCCCCTTTGTCCCTTTTGTACTTTTTGGCAGGAAGTGCAAGCTACCTGCAAGCACCCGGCCATGACTCCTGGGGTCCCACACTTTGTGGTCTTGATTTATAGAGGCACGACACAAAAGGTTTAGGCATATGGGATCTATAGTTCCAGTGACTGCCCTACCAGCTGACCTTTCTCTGTTCTCTAAGGATGCCTGAGCAGTGTGGGATTTCAGAGGGCCTTCTTGAGAGTGCCTATTCAGCTTGTACTGTTGTCCAGCTTGGTAGCTATACAATGGTGTTGGGTGCCCACGCCAAGTTGCTAGCCACAGCTGAATGTGGGTTCAACCCTGATCTACTTAATTAGTTGACAAAATGATGGCTGCTCTCACCGGTCAACCTGTTGGATGGCAATGAGGCATCCATCACACCTAGCCTCACCTTTAGCCCTATGGTTGATGACTTTTTGTAACCAAGAAAGTGCAAGGAAGCGAGGGAGTCCTCCAAGGCAAAACTCTCTCAGTGCCATCCTGCAGACCGCCGGCCTCCTCCAGCAGTTACTCTAGGAATTTGAAACTAAGACTTGTGGGTGCTTACCACTGTGCAGACCTACAATTAATTTGCAGACCCAGAAGATTCAGGTGAGTGGTTCAAACATAGGTGAATGATCCTCAGGCTACCAGTTCTCTGGGCCTAGAGATCCAAACTATGTTTCACATTCGCATGTCTGTCTCCACCAACATGAACAAAGAGCTTTACTCAACGTACTTCTTGGTGCCCAAACAGGATGGAGGCCTCAGACTGATACTGGATCTTCAAAAACTTCTCTATGAGCCGCAAAGGGCCTTCATGTGTCTTCATAAAATTCATTTATACGATTTATGTCCTCTACTATCTGGATGAATGGTTCATTTGCTCCACTTCGCCAGATCAGGCAAGGCTCTTAATATTGTGCGATAATCATGCAAAAAGGCTGATTCTGGCCCAGGTAGCAAACTGCCTGGTGCTGACACCGCAAAGCTCTCCCCCGTGGTAATATTTCTGAGACTTCTTGCCTTGATGGCAGCAGCATCACAGACCCTACCCCTTGGTCTTTTATACATCAACCACAGGGTTCCTCATCCTAAGGTGATCCGCAAGAACACAGTCTTCATACAGTCTTCCCTTACAACTCCACTTAGGTGTAAGGTTGGGAGTGGTCATGAGAGGGGAGGTGATCACTATGAATGCCTCCAAAAGAGACTGAAAAGATGACATATTAGAAAGCTGCCTCTTCAGTGCAAGATCGCTGGCCATTCCACCAGAACTCAGGCAACATTTTGGGCCATGTTCCAGGGTGTGTCAGTCGTGTCAGACGAGAGTGTTGAGGGCGATATTTTGGCCAGTGGCCTCTACTGACATTTGATTGGTGAGTTAATTACGTACACATACATGCCATTTTATTATTTACATTGTGTTTCTCCGCATGTCAGAGCCATGCACCTATCCTCATGATGCATGGGGTATTCTTACCCATTTGTGATGGTTCATATTTTGTATTTGAACTGGAAGGTTATTATCATAAACCTGGTTCCCTGTTAAACATTAGTTTTATTGTGCATGGATTTTGTATGTACATTCAACCAGTTTAATATTTGTGATCGGGGTGAATAATGTTCTGTAGCTACTAGCGAGTATGACTTGTTTTTTATTTGCTATCTGTATTCGGGATAGCTGTAACGTTTCAGTGCAGCTGAACCCTTCTTAGATGAAGTGGCATTAAAGTGAGAAAGATAATCGTATAATAATCATGTTTGTGTTCCACACGGAAGTTAATTAAATTTACAGAAATGCAAACACTATTCAGTTAGCAGGGGAGAATTAAGTTCAAAAACAAACTTAATGTCATGCAGTTTAAGGAGCCCATAATGTTAAAACGGACTTGATTTATTGAATATTATTTTAAATCAATATATTATCCAGACCATAATCAGCTTGGATGTAATTGAATGCCTTAACATGTTTAGGGTTTCAGTTTTCAAATGTAAGTTCTATGATTTATTACAGTCAAACTGTCAAAAATCTACCTTAATGTAGCACCATTCAATGTTCAATGTTAGTTAAATAGAGCCACACATATCAGTTCACATATAACTTTTAGATGGTTATCATTTAGAAGTAAATGTGTACAAAAAAACTAGCATGCAATTCTTACAAATAAAAATGATTATTAGAAATCCAATGTGAGAGTTGCTAGCTTGCTTACGTAGGCTAAAAATAATTAAAAGAATGACAGTTACACTACATTATCTTCTTTAAAATGTGTTGTTGAAAACAATGTGCCATTACTATCTTAAACGTAGTTAGCTAAAGTTATCAAACCACGCTCCCTTTAGCTAAACATACTTTCACAAGTCCTTCACACAACCATGTGCAACTGAAAAGAAAATAGCATTGTATTATTTTTTGTTTTTGATCCAGTTCACTGGGACTTCAGTCTTTATCATTAGATATTTTCTCCAACTGAGTTACTGTCGCTCCTCCTAAACCAGTTGTCATCATAACCAACTGACAGTATGCTTGATGGAATGTGTAATTGCCTCCAATTCTTTTTTTAAAATGTATAACTTCCCACTAGTTGTCAGTGATAGTGATGGGAAGTCGGTTTCTTTAAAGTTCTTTTGAATCAGTTCAGTAAGAACATTCGGTTATTTTGACTCCTGATTCATACTATTTCTCTGGTTGGATTTATTTTGTAATGTTGCCTATAGATACACCAGTCAAAATGTGTACCTATATTCCCAGTGTATTTGGGTTGTATTGTATGTTCAAGTAAGAAATGTTGTATTGCATTATCCAACCTAATTCTGGTGCTTTTATAATATTAACAGACGATCAGAACTCTTTGTTAGCCCATCACTACTTTGGAGAGGTAGATTCGAACGAAAAATTAACCACATGATTGAGTGATGTATGGGGTAGCCAATAAATGCAATGTCACTTGAGGTTTGCTTTCGCCATGTACCTAGCTGCCAACACCCGTAGCCATGCCAATATTCATGATAAACCACCCCCCACCCCCCAGCTGCTTACTTTTTCCCTATATGACTACTTAAGATTCTAGGGAACGCATTTGCTACTACTACTGTTGCATTTAAACTTTTTATTTTGAAAAAACCTACAGATGCTGACATTATGTGATCACAATCTGACATTATGTAAAATAAATGTGATCTCAACAGTCAGAGAATGTTGCATACGTTTCATTAATTACTTCATTTTCAGCTGAAAATGAAGTAATTAATTAACCACTGTCAAGTGGTTTTCAAGCTTTTCCTCAGGGACCAGCCATTCCATATTTAAAATGTTTTCCAGTACTAGCACAATTCAACTAATAAACAGTATGTTACTATTTTAATCAGGTGTACGGCTGGGAGACCCAGGCCCTCAGGAAGGAATTCTGAAACAGGGATCTTACTAAATTAAACAAAAATGTGTAATTAAAATGTCTAGTAACTAAGAAGTATTGAAATTGGGAAACTGTGACTAAGGCTAAAGGGTATTTTGGTCAAAAAACTATGATAACATACTATTTTGCTTTACATAAAGCAAGGTGACAAAATTCCTTTCCATTTTCTATTCTTCATAGATGCAGCTTCAGAGCATTAATTAATTGATGCGGCAGCTTTTTTTAGTAGTAATTTTCTCAATTTCTGTTACTTTACCATTTCCCCCAGTCCCACCCTCCTGACAAAATTCAAAGTTGGCTCCAGCATATGTGTATGTTTCTAGTTTTTGATTTTTTGTGTTAATGTATGTTTATGTGATGTGTTATTGTGTGTGTGCACTATTATGTATTCAGTCCTCCCTTTGGTCCCAGGTATCCCACTGAATCCACGGGCCAGTCTGGATGTGCCAGTGCTGTTTGCCCCAACCTGCATGCAGCTGTACCAAGCCTGGCTGGTCATTCAGCTGGAGCCACAGGATGGGCGGGGTTGGGGCTGTGCAGAGACAGAGTGGTCTAAGTCCCAGCAGAACAGGTGAGACCAACCCCAGACCACTGAGACAGACAGGCTGGACACCAATCTGATTCCACAGAGGAACCCTTAGTATCTAAAAGCCCAGCGTCTTTTTATATATATGTATATATATATATAATTTTATTTTTTTAATTTTATTTGGTATTGCCTGTGGTCACTAAAACATTCCCTGCTCACCGCTACAAACCTTTCCCACCGAAAACACCATAGTAAATATTATTGGTCTCTCCATTACCATTACCATTTGCCTCATGTCATGTTTCACTCTGGAGGCTTTACAGTCCTCATAAAATTGGAACCAATTTCCACCCACCATAGCCCAGGCATCTGTCTACCAACTGTGCGCCATGCTCTCCCATTTGCACTCGCAAAATGACATTGGAACCTACAAATTCTAGATAAAAGAGCTCTCCTTACTTTTAAGCGAGTAATATTTAATTAGTGTATTTTATGTATTATTATTAGCTGACTGATCCACTCGGGAGGCTGAAGCTTCATGTATATCAATAATAGTTGTCTTTCTATGTCTAAAGTCTTGGGCCTTTCTATAGATCTTGTGTCCTAGGAGAGGATGGGACTCTGCGGAAGATTCGCTGGGTGTACCCCATTCATGGTATTCCAGAGACTGTCCTCAGTCCGTCACACCCAGGTCAGTCAACTACATCTAGTTGTGCATGTTGTTCATGACCATATATACACTGCCTATAAAAAGTATTCACCCCCTTGGATGTTTTTGTATTTTATTTGTTTTCCGTATTGAATCATAGTGACTTTTTTTGACACTGATCAACAGAAAAAGACTTTCATATCAAAGTCAAAATACATTTCTACCAATAAGTTTAATTTAAAAATATTAAATACAAAAAAATTGGTTGCATAAGTATTCACCCCCTTGAAGTCAGTATTTAGTAGATGCACCTTTGACAGCAATTATAGCCTGGAGCCTATGTGGATAGGTCTTTATCAAGTTGGCACATCGGGGCACTGCAATTTTTCCCCATTCTTCTCTGCAAAACTGGTCAGGTTGCGTGGGGATTGTGAGTGCACATCCTCACAATATGGTGCTACCACCACCATGCTTCAAGGTGGAGATGGTGTATTTTTGGTTATGTGCTGTGTTTGGTTTGCGCCAAACATAGCATCTGTTTGATGGCCAAAAAGCTCCATTTTGGTCTCATCAGACCATAGATCTTCCAGCTGACTCCATGCCTTCTGGCAACTCTAGTCAAGATTTCTTTCTGGGTTTTTTTTTCCAATAGTGATTTCTCTTTGCCACTCTCCCATAAAGCTGTCACTGATGATGTATCCGGGCAACAGCTGTTGTATGCACAGTCTCTCCCATCTCAGCCACTGAAGGTTGAAAGTCCTTCAGAGGAGTCATAGGTTGTTGGCCTCCAAAACTAGTCCCCTTCTTGCACGGTCACTCAGTTTTTGAGGACGGCCTGCTCTAGGCAGATTAACTGCTGTGCCATACTTTTTCCATTTCTTAATTATTGATTTCACAGTACTCTGAGGGATATTCAGGGACTTGGAAATTTTCTTATATCCATCCCCTGATTCATGTTTATGAATAACCTTTTCGCAGATCTGTTTGGAATGTTCTTTTGTCTTCATCGTGTTGTTTTTCCCAAGATACTAACTCACCAGTTAGTGGACCTTCCAGAGACAGGTGTATTTTAATCACTTTAATCAATTTTTTTTGAATCTCCATTTAATTAACCGAGCTAATTCTAAAACCAGTTTGTTGCACAGTGATGATGGGGGTGAATACTAATGCAACCAATTATTTTGTGTTCAATATTTGTTATAAATTTAGAACAATTGCTAGAAATGTATTTTGACTTTGATATTAAAGTGTTTTTCCATTCACTGTGATTCAATATTTT
>JAOVYW010004281.1:0-13251 GCA_025775045.1 Hiodon tergisus | reverse complement strand
AGATCTTTAAGAAATGTCCAAGCAGAGAGACTTATGTCCAGTGAGATTCTCTGGGATTTTGCGGAAGGCCCCCCCCCCCACACACACACACACACCCCTCCCCTATAGTATTGCTCTCCTATAAGAATAAAAAAGCAGTAATACTTACAAGCCAAGCATTGTTATTGGATTTCTGACAGTGGGACTTTACTGACTAGGGCCAAATTTGCATTTCACTGCAGTTTCCATAACAGCCTCAAACCCAGTCACATTAATAAACAGAACGAGAGCCCTAAGAAATGAGCAGGAGAGGAAAAGTGGAAAAAACCCTAAGTCAATGGCCATGCATATCCCCTATTGCCGTTACACCTCAAAAAAAGGCTGATTAGATACGCGTTTGTGGAATGCTGTTGACCAGCAGTTCATTGCTTCTCTAACCCAGATAAAATCACTTAGATTAGTTTTCTAATCGATTAGATCTGAGGTCAAAGGGGAATTTCTATCAGCGATTTTCAGAACAAAATGAACCAATGACTGGTCTGTCGGTGACATTTAATTGACACCACGTAAATATCTGTTTATTGAATTTGAGTGATTATAGTAGGGAGTTATGACGAAGCGCTTTAGAAAACAACCGTAACGGATGTAAAATCTAACACAGGCTTAAGATAAATATTAATTAAACATATTTGCTTTTTGAGAGAGGTTTTATTCACATTAATTTCATGAAGTGCATATATAAAAATTAAAAATTAAAATAGTTCAAATGACTTGATAAATTGTTTCAGGAGAGAGACTATCTGCAGTGAATGTACAGGTTTGCCCAACAGGACTCCACACCGGACTCCATGCAGGACTCCACACAGGACTCCACACCTGAGTCCATGCAGGACTCCACACAGGACTCCACGCCGGACTCCACACAGGACTCCACACCGGACTCCACACCGGACTCCACACACGACTCCACACCGGACTCCGGACTCCACACACGACTCCACACCGGACTCCAGGCAGGACTCCAGGCAGGACTCCAGGCAGGACTCCACACACGACTCCACACCGGACTCCAGGCAGGACTCCAGGCAGGACTCCAGGCAGGACTCCTCAATGGGTCAGTGCACAGGAGGAGAGTCCTCTGTGTTTGCTTTGGCCCACTTCCAAGTGGGAAGGTGAGAACTGGCAGCGATTGAAGCCAAGGCGTCTGGTTGATGGCCCTTGCAGTCCTTGGTAGCTTGGTACAGGCTGGGTTAATGACTGAGGTAAACAAGATAAATGTCATTCACCCTTCCTCCCGCCACCCCACCCCCTCCTCCCCGTCGCTAAATCCCAACTGTTGCTCTTGTGAGGGCCATTGAGAAAACGTGGAGGGAAATTACCTCACAGTCCAGGGTCAGGTTTTTTCATTGGGGAATGACTCTAGGTGGGTGGGTGTCAAGGCTGAGTTGTGTTGCTCAGAGGATACCATCTATAAAAAGGCAGGCAGGTGGTTTGAGGCACTCGCAGAGGATCCAGAATCCTTAATAAGAGCATAAGGAGAGGGTGTTGTTATTTGTAACGTGTCCCATTTAGCATTCACCCAACATGTCTTCTTTCGACGAGATTCATAAGGAATGCCGGTGCTCTGGCTACAGAGATCGCCCGTCCAGCGCCATCCTTTTCAACATCCTCAGTCGCAGGGACAGCAGCGACTGCGTGAATGACAGCTGGAAGCACGAGAACCAGGACTCAGCGCCCCACAGCTGCCAGTGTCCACAGCAGCGGACGGTGTGCTTAGCCAACCCCGAGGACACCTGCCAGGTGGCGTCCGCGGTGCTGATCAAGACCATCAGCTTCATGAAGAATCTGCCCTCCTTCCATCAGCTCCCTCCCAAAGACCAGCTGTCACTCCTGCAGAGCTGCTGGGCTCCGCTGTTCATCCTGGGGCTGGCTCAGGACGGCATGGCCTTTGAGGTGACTGACGTGCCTGCAGCCAGCCTGCTGAGGAGGATTCTGCTGAGCGGCCAGGGGGAGCGCGTGGCGGAGGCGCCGGAGGCTGCACAGCCCACCCTGGTTGGAGTGCACAAGCTCAAGTCCTGCCTGACCGTGTTCCGCAGTATGGACCTCAGCCCAAAGGAGTACGCCTACCTGAAGGGAACCATGCTGTTTAACCCAGGTAAGAGGCACAATACCCCCACAAACACAGAGAAAACAGTCTGCAATTATTTGATTCTTTGAGCATTTAAATAAAAATGTTTACTTTAGGCTACAGGCTGACAATGCATTTTCAGAAATAATGCACGATTGTAAAGTTCCGTTTGATTTCCTTTTAAATTAAGGTAAGAAAACGGACAATTTGAAATACAATTATTTTTAAATAGTCAGCGATAAACCTCACTTGTGCAGTAAAGATAATTTTCTGTAGATAATCTGGCTTTTGGCCCGTTCTTCGCAAACTGACATCAGTTTTCGAAGAAGGCGTCTGCGTCATGTTGCTGAGAAATTAATTAAATCCGAAATTTAAAAGCAACGAGCCTAACAAAAATTGCTTTTAAAAGCCAGGTCGATACCAGTCGACATATCAATCGAAGACGCACCAGAAGTTCCTGGGCGGTCAATTGAATCGTGCGTAATTAAAAGCGTTCCAGTTGGTTGCCGTGTTAACACTTCTGTCCCTCGACTCTAGATGTCCCAGGGCTAAGGGCTGCCCTCTTCATTGAGGGGCTTCAGCACGAGGCCCAGCGAGCTCTCAGGGAAGTCGTCCTTCCGCAGCACCCAGAGGACCAGAGTCGCTTCGCCCGTATCCTCCTCACGGCCTCCGCGTTAAGGGCCATCGCGCCGGGTCTAGTCACCGAACTGTTCTTCCGGCCCGTCATAGGACAGGCTGACCTGCTGGAGCTTCTGGCCGAGATCCTTTTCACCAGGTAGACGGGAGAAACGCCTCTGTATGAGTGCTAAAACGCTAATCAGGACTGCGTCTTCGCCGCATTGAGCAAAGGAGAGCGCACCGGGGACTGGAAAAAAAGGTCGGCGCTGCAAGGAAAAATAAAGACCAGTCGAAAAAGCAGTGGACGTGTTTCTACCATTTGGCGTAAAATAGAGCCGGCCATCTTCCAGGTGTTTCTTCGTCCTATTTTGAGTGTTGTTTACATCAGCTTTAGAACAGCTACTGTGTGTTTTGTACATTAAGGTCACCCCTTGAAATGTCTTGCGTCGTCCTGAATGATTACTTGTTTGAGTGAAGTTACTATACTGGAGATGTATTTGAAATACTCCCAAGTCTATAACAGTTTGTGTGTGTGTGTTTGTATAGCGAAATTATATTTAAATATGTAATTTAATATGTTAAGTTTCTGTAAAACACTACCTTAAAATATTTTTGAATAAAAAATATAATCTAAAACGACCCTGTCCGCGTTGAGTTTCAGGTATATTAAAACAGATCTGGTAAAATGTTTCAATTGAGGTTTTGAAATATAACCCTTTCTAACTTCACCTGTCTGTCAAAATCATTTTATGTCGCCTCTGAAAACACCAAAACGGAGAGGCAGTGTTCTAGTACTCCTTAACTCAAGTTCTGCAATTAATTTTCTTAATTATGCATGGCTTAATGTTGTTGTAACGACGCACCCCCCGCCAGTGAGCCGCTGAAGCTTGTGTGACTGTTGTGTCTGGAACAGTTTTGGCATCCCGTGAAGTTTGGCAGTTCCTCCTCCTGTGTTGTCTATCAGTCCGCGGTGTGTCTTCCTGTACAATAAACTTTAAGTCTGCCTTCATCCGAGACGGTAATATTCCATTTATAATGCTGTTTTTAAATGTACGAGTTTTAGGCTTTCTGTTAGGGTACACGATGTCGTATTTCTCGAAAATGGGTCTCAAATATCTAATATAATATAAAAAGTAATATTTACATAAATTATAGACTTATTCTGCGGGTTTTTCTGTTATTAACCGTTCTGCGATTGTTGCCAATAATCGTTGCCACATTCGGCCACTAGAGATCGCCAGAGGACATCAGTTGAGTTGAATGGCCCAAAATGACACCTGACTGAGTCTGGCATTCAGACTCCGGAGAGTCGGACTCAGATTCAAAGGCACGTGACTCAACACTGGTTTATGGATCAGAAATTAAATTCAATGACAATTTAAGATGCATAATCCTAACACAGATCACAAAGAAATCAGCCAGCAACCAATGAAAAGTCATCTTGAATAAGGAATGCAGCTCTGTCAGTTTAAGGCAGTTATCTTTTTCATCAAAAACATTTCTGATTTGGTTAATACATCTTAAAAGGCTACAAGTCACAACTGAAACACATAGCACTACGAAGAAGGTGGTCAAGCGCTCTCGTTTTAAAGATATTACTTTGTCTCCCTCATGTGGCTATACTTATAAATACATTTTCAGAAAATATTTCCAGAAGCGTGAAGCTATTTAGCGGCACAATCTAAGTGGGAGCAAATTACAATCATTCAAAATACATCCCACCACGGGAGCATGGTTTGAGCCATGGCACCGAAATGCATCCCACCACGTGTGCATGGCGGCACTGAAATGCATCCCACCACAGGGGCATTGTTTGAGCCGTGGCACTGAAATGCAGAAACAAACATTAAACAAAATTGGTCACAACTGCAGGTTTGAGCTGCGAATTCCAAGGATAAAGGCCACACAGGTCTGTGCTGTGTGTCACTGACACGACTGCAACTGGTTATTGACATCACATAGGCGCATGCGAGTCTGGTAATAACCCAAAGAAACTACTTTGAGAAAGTGTTTTTATTGTGAGGCACTGGTAACAAATGTTTCTTCGGTCTTGAAATCTAACAGGTCACATTACCAACAGCAATCAATGCAATCCTGTGACTTTTATTGTGAAAAGTGAAACGGGCGGAAAAGGATTTAATTTGCTCTCCTTCGTCAGGAGAAATGAGACAGGTTCCACTGGCAGGGGGATAGGGGCACACAGACTCAGGAAGACAAGACTGTGGCAGAAAACTGAGACGAGACAGAGGGGAGTTAGATTTCAGGTTCCGTTCATGAGAGAGCAACATGTTACCCATGACCTAGGGATGCTGATAAATCTTACTGATCACTCCGTGGGACAAGGACGCATTCTGTGAGACAAATGAATCAGACATTAAACAGAAACATGAATTTCTATTAACACAACTCTGAAGCAGCCAAAGTGGATCTTGACACCCAGGCACAGCAACCTTCCTTGACGAGAAGAAGGTTGCTGTGGCCAACTTCATTATCCGTATAGCCTGGAGTTAGCGGATCTGGAAATGATTGACACGTAAACCCGGAAGCTGGTTTCTGAGGCGTAAGCAACGCTTTGTTTGGTTGTGCCAAACAAGGCAAAACCAGGATTAGACTGCACAGTGTCATGACCCATTAAAAACACTGGCATGGAACAGAAAGGGAAAAGGAGAGAGGAGCTGCACTGCGTTCCAACACGGGTAAAGGTACATCAGATTTTAATTATTAACTGCGGCCAGCATAGCATGCCTAGACACACAGCACAGAGAGACGCCACCAACCATCAGAGCCACACAGGTTCATTCCAAGATACTCCCAGGGTGACTGGAGCCAGATTAAACTGCCCACACCCCCGACCGTGGGGCCCGCCACTCAGGAGGTGAGCAGGGGAGGAAAAAGCCCCCTACAGTCCCGCTCTGTGCCCCCTACAGTCCCGCTCTGTGCCCCCTACAGTCCCGCTCTGTGCCCCCTACAGTCCCGCTCTGTGCACCGTGCCCCCTACAGTCCCGCTCTGTGCACCCTACAGTCCCGCTCTGTGCACCGTGCCCCCTACAGTCCTGCTCTGTGCACCCTACAGTCCCGCTCTGTGCACCCTACAGTCCCGCTCTGTGCCCCCTACAGTCCCGCTCTGTGCCCCCTACAGTCCCGCTCTGTGCCCCCTACAGTCCCGCTCTGTGCACCGTCAAGGGTGAGGGGGTATTCTAAAAACCCAGATTAACCGGTTCCAATCACGCTTAGCTCTCAAGGTTCTACCTACCTGGGTCTCACGTCATAACTGTTTAAAAACAAACTCCAAAATAAATAAACAGCACACAAGCAAACATTCCGTTGAACAGGAGTTTGCTCATTTTGGCAGATATACAACAAAGGAAACATTAATACGAATAAAAAAAATCAGTTTGTCAGTGTTTACATTTTTGTGCTAGGTTGTGTGTGCTTGCTTGTGACTGCGTGTGTGTGCATGCGAGTGTGTGTGTGTGTGTGTGCGTGCGTGCGTGCTAGACTCAGTAAAGAATCTGGACATAGGGCTATTTTAGCATAGGGAAATATTAGCATTGGACAATTTTAGCATCAGACAATTTTAGCATTGGGATTAGCATTAGCACGTTCAATTAAAAACCAAAAGGCCTTCCTTTTCCCCCATGAGTGTGATGGCCAAGGCAGAGAAAGTAATTATATTAAGTACATTATAAAGACAGCATTGATTGACAGTTATCACAGTTCAGATGCAGTGTCAATGCTAAATTGGCTGATATCGGGCGAACCTCCCACCAAGCTTGGTCCGGTCTGGACCGGGTGGCCAAAGGGTGGAGACTAAGAGAGGACTAATCTGTCTAAGGGCCCGGTGAATCTGATCCATACTGGAACCTGGCCCAGACGGCTCAGAAGCAGGAAAGTGAATCCCCTGGGTGCCGACCTACAACATGTCAGCGCGTCCTAATTACAGATAACAGGGGGGCAAGAATGGGCTCGGGTTTCAACTCAATCCTCCCAGGTTAAGGACTGGGATGTGAATCCCAGGTTAAGGACGGGGATGTGAATCCCAGGTTAAGGACGGGGATGTGAATCCCAGGTTAAGGACTGGGATGTGAATCCCAGGTTAAGGACTGGGATGTGAATCCCATGTTAAGGACGGGGATGTGAATCCCATGTTAAGGACGGGGATGTGAATCCCAGGTTAAGGACGGGGATGTGAATCCCAGGTTAAGGACGGGGATGTGAATCCCAGGTTAGAGATTGCAATGTGAATCCCAGGTTAAGGACTTGGAATGTCAAACCCACAGAATCGGCTTTCTGGCATTAAGCCAGTGAATCATAAAAGAAAAAAGTTAAATAAGAACCGGATGCTTCTGAAGAGGACCTTCCTGCTGAGGTGGAGAGGGGCGAGTCATTAAGGAGGAGCGGAAATTGGACTGGTGACTCATGTCCGGACGAAGGCGCGCAGTAGTGGAACCCCTGAGGAGTCCGTGTCCGTGCGACAGGGGGAGTTGGGAATAGGCGACGAGGGAAGGCCGGAGGAATGAGCTGGGGAGAGTCAGAGGGTGGAGTCAGACACCAACACGTCCGCACAAACATTCACTCGATCGTCCTTAGCCGACCAATTGGACGGAGGCAGGATGGTCGCCTCCCACAATTGATATTATTGAGGGCTGTGACAGGCCCTTTAATCAATGTATCTGTATCTGACCCAAAAGGTCACAAGAGCTGCTGTGACATTGACAGACGTACTTTACCTAAGCTGCCACGAAAAATATCGGACTGGATACAGGGAGAGTGCAGACAAGGCGAGATAAGCAGGAGAGGAAGAGGATGTGGCGTCTTACCCTGTCGGTCATCGGGCCTCATTTGCCTGGCCATTCGGTCCGCTGGTGTCTGCTCAGAGATTTTCACCTCATGGTCATCTAAAACACAAGTTGGGGACAGAGAATACCATGTGTAAATGCGGCATAGTATGACTGGTCTCCTCCAATCCCGGTTCAGTCCTTTTCAGCCAGATGTTTCTTTTACACTCTGTAGGCTACGCAGTCCGCACAAAGAGGCTCAGTGCTGATTGGAGAAGAGGCATGTCACTCTCACAGACACTACCAGCCTGCAGGCACCCGGGAGGAGCTGAAGGAGAACTGTGACCAGCCGAGAGATTTAAATTAATCCCCGTAGATTTAACCCTAACCCCAGTTTTACAGCGTTCATTAATCCTAACTTTTGACACATTTCACTGGGACAGACCTTTCCCCTCCTTTACCGTCAGCTCAGAGTCACTTCCAACGGGACAGGAATACCAACAGATGTCGACACAGTCACCCCCCCGGTTCCCTTACTGTCGGTGCTGTGGAGGGTTTCCAGCATGGTGTCCCGCCCGCTGTCAAGCTCCGTGCGGGTGTGGCTCTCCTTGCGCCCCCTGGTGCTGAGACGCAGGATCCCCTGGACAACAAAGCATTCAGCCTCCTGCTCCGGGAGGTCGTGCTGCTGTTGAATGTTAGCAATCAGCTGGCAGATGGCAGTGGTCTGGCTGAGGAAGGCGGAGTCTGAGGCACACGCCGCCAGCTGGTCGATCTGGTGCTGAGTGTAGAGCACCAGGAGCTTCCTGGCGATGAGCGCGTCGACGTCTGTGCTGGAGTCGCACTCGCAGTCATCCGACAGCTCGTCCAGAGAGTACACGCTGTTACTGCTGAGGGCTCGCATGTTGCTGCTCCACCCTGTCCCAATCGGCACCTTGGACGGGACCCTGTTCTCCGAGGACGGGACAACAACCTTCTTTCCGTCAATGCAGACGTCAGGGTAGCGGAAGCTGTCGCTTAAAAGCAGCCCAACGGACTCGGGTTGGCGGCGGACCACGCCGTCGGCCTGCAGGTCCGCTTTCTCCGGTTCAGCGGCGGTGACAGTTTCAGCCACGAGGCAGGGGAACGGAATGACCCGCTGGCAAGTTGGGTAGAGACCGCAGGTCAGCACGCAGCACACAGAGGGTCGGCTGCTGGTTCGACACAAGCCCTTCCGCGTGCCAGGGGCAGGATCCTGCGAACCCGGGAGAAGATCCACGGCTTCTTCCACTGGACCATTGGCTTCGCCATGGGCCTTCTGGACTAGCGGCGTTTCGGCCTGGAGGCTCCCCACCGAGTCGATGCTGCGCTCTTGGTAAGAGACTTGGTTGATGATGCTATCCTGAAGAAGGGAGTCCACCCTGAGAGAGAGAGAGACAGGGAGAGGGAGAGGGAGAGAGAGAGAGAGAGAGAGAGAGAACGAATTAATTTTAAATATTCACATAAAACCTTCCATGGTAGTTAACGGAGTTAAATCAGCTGTATTTCTAGTACAATAAAAGATACTCGCTAATAATGTGTCACCTGATAAACCAGCCTCATACAAACTGAAGAAATCAAGAAAGTTCCGGGTTTAGACGAAAACGGGGTAGTAGGCGGTGTTTCCATGGCGTTGCCACTTGGCTCAAAATTATCCGGACGCTTTGAGATACATACGTTTATTTCAATTTAGAAGCAAGTTGGAAGTCCCCTTCTGTCTAAAGCGTCCGTATAATCTGGAGCTAGGTGGCAACACCTCCCTCGGATTATTACGTTTCAGCGTTTAAAACGAATTGTTTTGAGAAGACAGCTGTCAAAATGGCAATATTGCGAAATAAATTAACTCACGAAAGTATTAATCCCAGCAATGGCTTATTAACACTGTTTTGTTTTATTTCTGTCCTAGCACAGAAAATGAATATTTCCTCACACACCGAATCGAAAGCGCAGACAAGAGTAGCAGCCACAATCTCAGATTGGGAGTCAGAAACGTGACCAACAAACACCGTTGCTGGTTGAGCAAAATTCGGCACGACATCGCTAACTGTGATTGTAGTAAAGGGATCTAGACCAGGGCCTGGGATATCTGCGTCTATACGCAAAACCGATATTAACATCGGAACAGACAAGTCGGGCACTGGATGAAATAGACGCAAAAACTATATAATCGGTCCTACGAGTTTTCGAGATATTTTATTGAGGAAAAATAATTGATCTTAAAGTGAAAACATACATTTCTCATGAATTTCAATTCATGCCAAGAGAAATAAAACGACACAAAGTAGTTTTAACGCTTCGTTTCAAGTATATTTCCTCTTCATTAAAAGTGTGTACCAGGTACAAATAGCTACGCATGTATCTATATAGGCATATGGTAACATTTAAACCGTGTTTCTCACTTACGGCATAACGTTATGGTGTCGGACTCACGGTTGTTTTTATAAGTTGTGCTGTTTTCTTATTGCCGGAAGTCAATTGTTAGCCGGAACGTTGTATTCTGCCTTTCGGGGCGTTTATGCAACTTATTTGATTTCGAGTAGTTCAAACCTGCCCCCTGGGGCGCGCCCGTGGCGGGCTTCTCTCTGGAGTACAGTTGAGAAACGCACTACTTTTTCAAGTACAAGGTTTCCTTGTTACTTGCTATCTGGTGGTACTGGTGAAACCCGCATAAAACCACGGTTGATGGTGTCACGTCATGATACGTGATGTCATTCGATGGTTTGGACATTACTAGCGTTTAATGACCCCAGTTTCTCTATCTATTCAAAATGTTTCCCATTTTTCACTGTTGTGGAGCAATTGCATATAATAAATGGTAATTATTTGCATTTAAAATGTATGCATTTCTTGTAACACACATCATTGAATGTCTTGTCAATTAAATACATACATTACGATACATTGTCTATTTAGGAAATTAAAATTAAATTTACCGAAATTACAGGCAACACCGTATGTCAAAATCACCTTCCAAACGCTAGGTGGTACCATAACTATATCGAACGGATTCTCCCCCTTGCAACGGAGAGCAGACGATCAAATGTACCGTTATTTCACTGCAGTTGGATCATCGGGTCTCGTCGAAATACTAACCCTAATATTTGAGGGGGAATTCACGAGACAACGTATGGTTTCTCACAAACAGCAGAAGAGCCTAACAACACTTGATCTTAATGTTTTGTCCTTTAATGGGGTGTCAATGAAAACTAAATGAATCATTATTTAAAATAATCTGCCACTACAAAATATGCAACGATGGCGACTTAGAATAAGAGATTATCAATACACATTTAAAACGCACAGAGTAAACTGCCTGAGTTTTAAAGTGATGTGAACTAAAGGCTCTTAAATCAACCACAGAATCGATTCTGTCCGCTCTTGGTCGCTAATCGCCATTATGCCTTAGATGGAAAAAACAGTCAAGGTGTTTTCTAGGAACGTTAGAGCTGATGGAAGATCTGATTATTCAGTAGGTAATGCATATTTTCGGGGTTGTTGTTGTTGTTGTCTGCTGCTGCTGTTATCAGTGATGAACATGGGCCCTGTTCTTAACATTCGTTTTGTGTCGCTGTTTCTTAATTTAGGTTTTTGCTTGGTCTCTGTCTAGCCTTCAGATCATTACTTTTGCAAACTTGTTTTGCTGAGGATTTGCTCTCTCTGTTCGCCTACTAAACCTTGCCCTACTCGAACTTCATGAGTCTGTATTGAAGTTAGATACATTGCGTGGTTTATCCAGTCCCTGTATCTAGGTGTTGATAGGACCCAGTTTAGCTGTCAGAACCCCAGTGGCGTTTTTCATCCAGGCAACGAATTGTGTGTGTGTGTGTGTGTGTGTGTGTGTTTAACTCAAACTCGGAAACATCGATAGTCTTTTGCTGTGCTGAGAGCATGGACAATATAACCAATTAGTTTGAAGCATTCTGCTCTCTATGGAATGAGTCAACAATGCCCTATTGATTAAGGGGGTGAATTTATTAGCCTCAGAACAAACACACACAGACATGCACGGACACACACATGCACACACACAGGATAGATAAAACAATAGAAACATACACTACAAACATACTTACATTTTTCCAGTAAACCAAATTAGTTTAGATCTTTTAACCCCTCATGTAAATGTCTTGTCCTTTGTGTCATATATAACAAATATTATGAATTATTAAAGCACAATTACAGGTGCTTTGTTTTAGTGTGACAGGTTCAAAAAAAGTATTATCTAAAAAATCTGTATACTTACTGAATCTATATGTGCAGCTCTCCATGGTGACAAGTGACACCATCACGCATCAATGTGACACGCCTTTTTGAGAACTGATGAAGGAGAAGCCAGGGTAAGCATGTCCCTTTCTCCCGTTCTCCGGAAAACACCGTAAATTTATCTTACGCCACACATCACAGGCCGGTCCCAAAAGGGTCCTCCTTTCAGGCAGTATTTACACCCAATGTAACTGTGTTTATTTGACTTGTTGGACTGAATGGGAAGACTGATCTGGGCTAGTCCGATAAGCCCATTTTTCTACAGATAACCCTGCGTGCGCTGGCCATACGGCCACAATCAGAACCACACGTTCTGCTCTCTGTGTTCTGACTTCACCTATGATCCTCAGGGAGAACCGACTCCTGAGAGGAAATAGAGATCAAAAACCCAGTCCTAACTGCCAGAGTGAACTGTTGTGGATTTTTGTTTCATTACTTACAGAGGCTGGATTGCTTTTTTAAAGCCATATTCTGTATTAAGGTGATTAAGGTGACAATCTGTCCCCCTTTCGCTTCCCGCGAGAGACGGGCTCAGGGTTATTGCCTCCTCCGTCTTCCCCAGCCTCATCAGCACCAATGTGCTTATTGATCATCGCTAATATGGAATCTGCTCCGAAGTTGGGTCACACCATAGAGGCTGGGTAATAACCAGCCTGGTCTTTCCTTTCAATCCATTTTCTCCAGCCAAATGAGGCAGAAATGAGTTCTCCTTCTCTCCCCCGTCCCTGCACCCGCTGAGTAACCTAATCTCCTAATGAAGCGTGGTCTAGCGTGGACTGTGATCCTCCATGTCCCTGGGGAAGTTATGAAGAGTGATGAAGAGTGCAGAGAGGAATTCAAGCCAGCCCCTGCATTAGGGGGATGGGTTGTGGTAATCAGCGGCTCTGTGTTTAAGATGTTTGGTAGGAGCTGCCCTGATTGTGGAAGGATGGATATCAACCATCAGTCTATATCTTTACACAGCACACGTCTAACTGAAACGGATGTATACCATTAGCTCACTTCTTTAATGGTGTCACATTTGGACCTCATAAATTCAGAGTTATTATAAATTATTATAAATTATTTTGCAGTCATATTGTTCTCGGGACAAAACATTGTAAAATTGTGAATTGAAAAAAATGGTAAAACCAACTGCTAAAATTTTGTGTTTTTTTTAATTTAGTATTTAAGCATGCAGTAGAGACTTTATTCCCCTGGACAACCAATCAAACTTCAGTAGAGACTTTATTCCCCTGGACAACCAATCAAACTTCAGTAGAGACTTTATTCCCCTGGACAACCAATCAAATTTCAGTAGAGACTTTATTCCCCTGGACAACCAATCAAACTTCAGTAGAGACTTTATTCCTCAAGGACAACCAATTAAACTTCAGTAGAGACTTTATTCCCCTGGACAACCAATCAAACTTCAGTAGAGACTTTATTCCTCAAGGACAACCAATCAAACTTCAGTAGAGACTTTATTCC
>JAOVYW010004280.1:0-35477 GCA_025775045.1 Hiodon tergisus | reverse complement strand
AAGGATCGTGACTCTGACAGACTCTGAGTCATCCCACAATTAAAGGAATCAATCAAATGTGAAAAATAATAATAATATAATAATAATAATAATAATAATAATAATACAAATGTTAAAAAATAATTATTTCATTTAATTGTGGACAAAAAACAATATAAACCCTCCAAACCAATTACATATGGTGCCAATGACAGAGATGCCACAAATGAATTAACGTCCATGTTTTATATGGCACTAGCTCTTAATAACTGTACTTTCTTAGCTACGTATATGAAACTCCTTGTAGAAAGTGGTTTTGTGACTTTTCTGTCAGAAGCTACACATGAACAAACTTAAGGAACATTTGTCCTTCATTATTTCCTATGAACATACTCGATAAAAATTTGGCCTGGTTAGCCCTTGTTATTCGATTTGAAACAGCTAACGCTGTTTGTTTGGTCAATTGATAAAATGTTACTTTACCTAGCAAGTATTCAAATGGGAGTATACACTGCGTTCACAAGTGTTCTTAGACAAGAATAAAGTGGAATTCACCAGTTTGAATTAAAGCTGAAGCGTTAGTTTAAATTTTTGTTCTAATAAACTGAAACATAGTGATCTCGCTACGAGTCTGACCCAGTTTCCAGAGCAACTTGGATCAAAGCAAACCTGGAAACCAGTAAAGTGAAACCTCCCATCCTAGACATGGGAAAAATTAAAGGAACTCTGACCATTGTTGCATAAATAAACAATTATGAGTCATCGAGATCTGTGAGTATTGAAGCGGATGGAAACAAAACACAGCACTGAGTTCTCCTGCCTCCACAGATGCTGGGTGAATAAGCCTGGGGGGGGGGTGCGGATGGTAACAAAAAAACTATTCATCATAATAGAGAACAGGTGTAAAATGGGAAAATGTCAGAGCAAGAAACAAGGCCGGCTACACTAGCAAATTATTTTCATTTACTAATTTAATGCACTGCATTTATATGAAGTATTTTTTCATGTAGCATTTAGTATTTTATATTTTATACTTTACATGTGAAATTGTCGCAGGCGGGTTTCTTCACCTTAATTTTCAGGTACAAGCCCTCTGCTTTTCTGCTGTGAACATAGTAGTATGAAGAGAGAACCTCTCATTTTGTAAACACAAACTGTTCATTGCAAGGGTTCAGAGTTATGCCAACAGTAATCTGGTTTCATTGTTTACTGCTGGGAGAGGCTGGAGTTCCAGTGTTTCCAAGTCCAGGCAGTTAAAATCACCTGTTTGTCCACAGGTATTGCTGCTTCTTCACTACCCCTTGAATTGTTTCACTTACACAGTAGCTCCTTTGCTGTGACATCACCAACCCATCCACTCCCTTCGCAGGTGATTACTTTGTGTTTCTTCTGCTTGCCTATAATCCAAGGTGTGGAGGCCACAGCCTCCCCTCTTCCTGTGTACCTGACCTGTCTTTGGCCCGGGAGTCTACCCTGCACAGTCATCTGACTCTGGTTAACCTTCTGCTTTTTCGTGTCCACAGAAAAAAATCACACATCCAGCAAGAATGGGTACTGCCTAATGCTACATCCTTAGCTACCTCTCCATTATGGGCTTATTATCAGGCCCCTAATGAAGAATAATTATACACACAAACACACTGCAGGTTTATCCTTATTTGTGCACAAATTAATCCATCAATAAAGAAGGGAAAGGAAAATTCTGATCGACACAACCTATCAAGAAACTCATCGACTCCACAGGCCATTAGCAGCTAGCCAAGGAAGCTATTAATGTATCTCTACGGTTGTCTTTTAGCAAGTGCAAACTATCAATGACAACTATCTTATACTTCTTGCTGCAAGACCAGTGTTAACTGACACAGTCATCTCACTCTCTTGGGAAATCGGGCGCTGTGCCATTAGAGAACGGCAATAGCCACATAGGTCATGTTGAGAACATTTGAGGAATCTGTGCAGTCGCACAGATTATTTATTTTATAAAATAAATATTTATTATTAATAATAATAAATTATTAATAAATAATCAAATAATATAATATAATAATAGTGTCTGATCCTTCTTTCTTTCCTTCACACTTTGTCATTGTCTCCTCTCTTTTTTTAGTTTGAAAGAAGGTTCTTGAGAGCACGAGGCAGTGGTGCATTTTGGCCAGCTGGCTTGCAAACCAGCAGCTCTCACAGACCTAGTGTTGCCCATCAAAAAGATTGTTTCCATTTGAGGAGTTTGTTTCCGATGGAAGAGGTCGCTTCAGTCTTTAATGTTGGCGTGGAACAAAATAACTCTTTTTATGACCCCGGTGTCATGAATGGAATTCAGTGAGCTTGCGTTGTTGCGAATCTGATTGAAACAAAAGCAGGCAGAAGAAAGATGAGTGATTGAGTTCAGTTTGATCCAGAAATAACAAAGCAGTATTCTATCAAACAGAATAAGTGTAATCAGCAAAAATTAATCATAAGTGTTAAGGCTGACCTGTTAGAGTTGAATGTTCTCATGACCAAGTTTCATATTTCTCAGTAATGTATGAAAACATCTCCCCAGATAATACTACTACCCAAAGAACAATGACTTGTTACACGCTAAAAACTCATTTTGGTGTTTATAAATTAAATGTTATTAGTGTTATTACCTATATTAATATTATTTTAAAAATGCTAATATGTTTACACATAACATATTGTTTTCATTAATTACACAAGTGATATATACCTAAAATGTTGTGTTTATTAACAAAACACACTTTTATTGCTTTTATTACAACGTAGCACAAAACGCCTGCTGAACTTAGTGATTCGATAAGTGTGTGGAAGTTAACCCCTAATCATTAGGGACTGTACCTTTAGACTCAGACTCGCCCTGTAGTAAAATAATTTACCATCGATTGGGGCATTTCCATAACTACTGGTTGCAAGAGGGAGATCGGAAGTGTCACTTCTGCGATTGACGGTGACCACTCCCTGCGCAGCAATGCTGGGTGCGGTGACAGGGGGGAGGGGCCTGAGCGGTGGCAGGCCCACACATTCCACACTGGTCAGGTGGGTTGGCAGGGTTGCCACTACGTGTCTTCAGCTCGGAGGGAGAGCGGGGAACAGGTGCCGCGAGTGGAGAAGGCAGTGGCGGTGAGGGCGGAGCTTTGCGCGAGCAGATCCGTAGGCTTGGAATAAAGTATGCAGTATGTTGCTCCCGTGGGGTGTGCTGCCCTTGCGTGGGAGGAGAAGATAAGTTGTGTTTCATCTGCGCTACATTGCAAGGGAGGCACGCCTTTGTGGTTATTGTAATTGTGGTTCAGGAGCATACCCTGAATAGCAATCAAATCTGGAGAACACACGAACAACCTGACAAGCGGGTAAAGCTTTTGCAATCTGAAGTTATCACAAGACGGTCAAAACGGTGAACTGCATTCTTTGTAAAATTATCTTGTATTTTGAATTAAGCTTGTCTCTGCCATACGGTTGGGTGTGTGGAGAGTGCGTTCAGCGTCAGGGACCTAATACCCAGCCACAGACGCTCTTTCTCCCAGTATCATGACGTGACACTCAGAGGCAAAGCCAGCCTCTCATAATTCTCAAATGTGGTTGTTCTTGGCAACCAAACTTTCCTCAAAAATGTGAGTTTTCTACATGAAGTATGTTGAAAGCTGGATTCCCCCACAGGGACAATGCCTGAGTAAACAGGGGTGGAGAGAAAGACACTTTTGTCCCATGGTCTATCGCTGCCATCCGAGCGGTTATTAAGTTGTGTACGGTCTTCTTGAGGCACGACCACCATGTCCATGTAATTCAGCACTGCGGCAAGAACCAGGCCGATTCGAGCCGCCAGGTGGGCAGAACGCTGGGGCATCAGTACAGCTTAGTGTGTGGACTGCTGGGCCATCCTTTCAGCGGTGCTTCTGAAACAGGGCTGCAGTCGCTCCAAAATGAGTGACACAATATCAAATTAAGAGACTTACATCAGATAACCTTTACTAGGAGCACTGCTCCAAGCCTATGTTCAGAGGGTGACGATAGTTAGATGAAGAGAGAGAGGGGGCAGTAGAGACAGAGGGAAAAAGAGAGAGGGTGGGGGGGGTTCCTTTAGTAGAACCCCAGGGGCTGTGTGGACGTGTCTGGACTCCTGTAGAGAACATACACAGGTTTTTAAATAGACTCACTTTCTACCCGCGTTTTGTTTTTTTACCCAGGTGCCCTGAGTGCCCAAGGTGCCCGTGAACCAGGCGAAGAAAAATATCACAACAGTTTCTCAACTTTGTTTAAAAACATTTTTAATTGTAGCAATTACTGGTAAAAATTCTGGGAATAAATTCAGGTTAATTGAAACATGAAGAAGAATTGAGTAAAGAGTGTTTATTTTTTATTTATTTTTTATTTACGTTTCGTAAATCAGTCAAGTTTTTTGGTGAAAAACATGTGAATGATAGAAGAAATATATAGTATCCCTTTGTCAATGAAAACAAGTTGCATTTTGTTCTTTTGCTAAGCTCTTTGAGTGGCGAATTATAACACTTTCGAAATTAGCTTAAGCCTTTAGAAATTCTGTATTTTCCGTACTTGAGGCAACCCAGGCTGTCCGCTGATCCGCCTCTACGGCCAACCCTTTATTCTCTGTTCTGCAGCCGTCTGGACTGAACAGCAGTCCAAATAGACCAAATGTCGCCTGGCAAGGAATTAAACTGATGAAACAATTACATTTTTTTGTCACAGAAAGTGTGGTGTTGCTGCAATTCTGTCACATGGCACAGGCTGGTAAAGGAATGCAGGGACTAAATGCACCCCTGCACCCTTTCTTACTCGCGGTTATTTAAGTTTCGGTGTTGGCATTGTGCAATGGTTTGTCATTGCAGTAATGGCAATGGGCTAGCATTGAGAACACACAAATGTTCAACCTTTCTGCTCTTTTGGCCCTGTACCTGTTCGCTGTAATTAACCCGCCCTGATGAAGTATGAGATAGGTGGAAAACCTGCTCCACCGGATTCCCCCCCATCCAAGACACAGACAGCGATTATATTTTAAAAACGTGTCCTGCTGTAGCTTACTGCAGCTTGGCTGTCATGACAACTTGTGAAGCTTTGTTGAGTAGCACCGGGATCCGAAACTACTGGTCCTGGGTTTAAACTCTAGGTGAGTTCCTCCTTGTGTGTACCGTTGCAGCGAGAACTCGACAGAATTGGAGTCCCGGCGTCAAATGTGAAGTGACGATGTGTGGGGCCCCTCGTGACATGTCATCCTACATGACCTCTCCCTTCAGTGGGTTAGACCACTGAGAAATCCTATCCACACAGTTTGACAGATGAACTCCTACACTGGTTGATAAAAAATTTTAATCAGATAACCAGGTAGCAAATCCACAAATAGTTCGGTATGCTTCCCATTATTAAAGTCCAGTACACAATAACATTTTTTAATGCTCATTAATTTGACCTGTTTTACCTGTACTTTCTGAGTATAAAAAAACAGCGTGCTGACATCAATGCTGCCATATTACTACACTGTTTCCTGCATTTGCATTTCATTCAAATTCCTCTGTACTGATGCCCATTGCCAGAATGCCCTAGGATCTTGACAGAATTGATTCATTTCAAATAACATGTTTTCATACATACTTTGAAAGGTTTATCGTACAAATCTATTCAAAAAATTGAAATGACCCATCGTGAATGGTAGAATGAATTATGGTAGAATTAAATCACTTGAATGATATCTAATATACATCATATACATTTCATACTTGAAAAACAGGCTCTATGATTTGTATGTCTCTGTACGGATGCCTGTGGAATGAGACGCCGGTACCCACCAGCGCTCATCCGCCTTAGCAGCCATTGTCCGGTTAATCTCACATTTCGCAGCGTGTCGGGTGTGACACATCTCGTCTAAATCCAACGCCAGCATCCAGGGATCCCCCACCAACCGGCGACACCAGTGGCTGATCCTCCTAGAGCGTTCAGCCAGCCAGCCCATTATTCTCAGCACCGCGGTGCCAGCAGAGACCTGACCTGACACCATTGGAATGGGTGGGCCGAGTGACTGTGAGTGGTGAAACCAGCACAAATTCACAGCTGACTCCTCTGGGATCCCAGTCCATTGCAGGGCTGGCATTCTAGGCTATTTAGGGTGCTCTTCATTTTAGATTATGTATCAGACTTCCTGTTGCAAGCATCCTTGAATAAAACTAACCAAATTCCTCCTAGCGAAGGAAATTCATGCAACACTCTGAACCAATTGTCCTTCACATAAACCTTTTGAGAAAAGAAATCCGATACCAATATAAAATAAAGGGCAAACTGAATAGTCTCAAACCCTGCAGTTTAATAAAAGACGACGAGTGGCTAAACAAAGTCTACCATAGAGAATGTGGTGAAACTGTCCAGATGTTTTGACTGGGAAGGAGAGCCAAGTGTATGAGCGTAATCTGATGCATGGTCACGTGATCACTGCTTGTGATCCGAGGCGATTGTGGCAACATTCGGCCATTGCTTTCCCCGTAAACATCAGGGGCGGATCCAAATTATTTTCAAGTGGGGAGCACAAGGGGGAACAACAGTTAAATTGGTGGGGCACCAAAAAGTGACTATTCGAAGTGGACAGTGATTGACATCCCCTTGAGCCAATTAAAACTGGGGGGCCACAGGGGGTGGCCAATCAGAACACGGGGGGCGGGTGCACCCCGTGCAACCACGGAAGATCCGCCGCACCTGGTAAACACATGTGGAGAGGATAATCATTTAAATGAAAGGTCTCATCACAGGCTGCTAGTTGCTGCAGACTGCTAGACGTTGTGTCTGCCAAACGATCATAGCATAATTTGCGTATCATAAACTATGTGTTTAATTCATTTGAACTGAATTGAATGATACAACCACACATTTTATGTATCACCAAGTATATATCATGGTATTCTGACTTACAGTACGCCTTTTTATTTGTTATTCCATGCACTGAAGTTGGTGGACTGCATGTAATTGTAGAATTTACTGCCTGCCATAAGACAGCAGGGGGTGTTTTGAGCACCAAGCCATTACTTCGAAATTGTTTCTGCTTTTATTTTAACGTTTGTCGGTTTGGTCCCACAAATCATTTCACAGTCTCTTCCTATGGCCAGCACAGAAAATGTGTAAAGGTCTCACAGACCTGTGGTAAGGGGGTGGGATTTGGTTGAGATGCTCTAAACGGGCAGATTGCATTAAAAAAGAAAAAGCAAGCTGAGTGTTGTGTCCTTCTATCAAGCAGAAGCAGCATTCCTGCCCGTGTTAGTTTGTACCACAGCAGGGATGCAGAAGGTGTCAATGGCTTCATCGACCAAACAGGTTCAAATGCAATTTGTTCTGTTTATTTATCCATTGTGATGTCGGCGCATGTCACTTTTCAGATGCCGCATCGCTGATGACAGTTACATTATTTGACTTGATGAAGCTGCCTCGTGGCTACGGTTAACCTCACAAATGTGTGACTTGACGAAGATTAGGCAGACAGGCACCTGTAATTTTGCATTACTTCTGCCATGCTGAATTTTTCCATGGATGATTCATGCTCCAACGTAAACCCTGGCTCTGAGCTTCGCTGTCCATCAGCACATTTGCTTTGTGTTATCAGGGTGACAGCCCCTCACTGTGGCACAGGCCAAACACCAACACTCATGCGACAGAGCTGATGGTTTGGGAACTGCAGTACTCACATTGAGTACTCAAATTGGTCAGCACAGATAGCAGACCTGGTTTATAGCTTTCTGTTGCAGGAGTGGTAGCTGATAATAATTTCGTGTCAAGATAATTTAGTTTTATTGTTTTACTGAACTGACGTGGCAGTGCGACTGGAGGAATTTGCAATAAGTTTGCGCAATAGTTTACAATACCACATTTGGCCACTAGGGTGCGCAATCGAGGAGAGGTTATGGTGAACCTTGGTTGAAGATCTGTATGTAAATTGTTTGTCTGAGTGCTGAGCATGGACACTTCTAAAGGCTGTGAACGAAACCGTTGTGCTGGCCAATGTGGCGCAGCAGTAATCCTTAAACCAATCTTCACTGATGAATTAAAACTGTCAGCTCAGTTAAGGTGGCCTCTTGCTGTAAATGGTTATTTGTCGTGTTACTGATATCATAATGTTGAATCAACACCTTAGAATAAGTTTCGGAACATTTCCTCGAGGGATGCCCATTTAGTCCAAAGAGAGGGGACCTTTTCCCTCCCATTTTTTACCACTTTACTAGATAAAAAAAAAAAAAAAAAAAAAAAAAAATATATATATATATATATATATAACATATGCCATTTGTGTTGCTATTGACATAAATCCTTCACATTAGTGAACATAGATTGTTGTGTTTATTGATGAAGGAGTGATTCATCAACCAAAGTTTTGTACAGATTTATTACTTTGATATAATGTGTACATTTCATATAAATGTATTTATGTGTCACATTGTTTTTATTCCATATGATATTATGTCATATCCACACAAAAGGCTTGTTTGGATATACTTTACCATAACTATTCCCTATTATTCTCCTTCTTCCCGAGCATGCAATTTACCCAAGAGAAAAAAGTATGAAGTAGTCTGGCCAAATCTCAGCTCATTTTATGTTTTTGTCTAAAGGAGAGCCTATGGTGGAGTATTAAACAAATCTGTAAAGTAAATACACTCAAACCATGGATGCCCAAAATACCAAAAGGCCTCCAAAACAGAGTTTAGTTTGTTAGCTGTCGGAATTGGTGTTCTTTGGCAATGTTGTTTTCTCCTGGCTGGTGGGTACCAAGCAAGTGTGTGTGGTTGTGCTAAAATGTCTGGCATCTAACTGTACCTGTACTTGTTTTTTTTATAAAAACATTTTATTACACACACAAAACCATTTAAAAGATAACCCACTTGTCATTTTTACATGCTTTCCCTGTTTAGTTTTTTTTTTTTATAAAAGGGAAAATGCACGTGAATTTACAGACGTAACCTCACATAAAGTCTTCCCTTTAGTTTGCAAGTAATCAATGACGGTAAACTGTATTTTGAAGATAATGCCTTTGCCATTGTCGCTCTACTAGCTAATCACTCAGTTTAGTCTATGAGCTATGGGTGTTTTCATTTATGATAAGAAACCAAAATAAACAAATTCCCATATCCACGGGGAAAGATAACAAATGATTGTAAAACATTAAGCTAAAAAACAATGGCAAGCAGCACTGATTCTCTGAACTTACACTGCCCAGCTATTCAATCTCATTTAAGGAATATTAATCATGAACTGTCTGTGGGGATTTTGCAAGTGTTTCCCTGTGTTCCTGTGGGTTTCCTCGGGGTGCTGAAAATGGCCCCGTACGTAGTGTGTCCTTCTCCTGCCCTGTGCTGAACTGGCATCCCATCCTAGGTATTCTCTGCCTCCAGTGTATTGCGACCCTAAATTTGATAGGCGTTATGTAAAATAAATGAACATTTTTGGGGTCTTACTCCATATAATGACCTAAGGAATGTGCAAACCAGTAAAACATGTCACTGAATTCAACAGTAAATTATATGATGATTACATGATACCTTCATGTAAAATACAAGCCCCATTTTAATAATTGGATCCCAGCCATGTTCATAAATCATAGTTTGTGACTGGCTGAGTGGCTGGCACTGGCACAGCATAAACCATTAACAGTAAAAAAGAGAAAAAAAGATTACAGTAAAATATTCTGTTATAGTTTTGGATTGGCAACTTTGTTGGAAGGCATATAGACATATTCCTATTTTTTACAAGATTTTTATATAGTGCATGAATGATTTAGTAGTGATTTTACACTTGTTTAAATGAGAGATTTGTTTCTAATTAATGAACAAATCCTGACATTTAGTTTTTACTTCTGAGTATCAAAGGAAATGTCACTCAGCAACCTGTCTATGAAAAAAATGTGATACCCTTTATGGTCATTACTTGATCAGTAAGTAACAAGGAATTGGAAACATCTCGTTCTCTTTACTTAAAATTAGCTAATTTCAGTTAAATGGTTCGCCAGTGAACATTGAATGGTCACAAGCAGGTAGGTATCCACCCAGGATATAGAGACACTAAAGAGAACTATAGAGACAATAAAGAGAACTATAAAAGACAGTTATTGAAGGTGTATAAAGTGATTCCATTTACCTTTGGAGCCAGATTGCTATTCGCCCCACATTCCTCACAGCTTTTTACAGCATTTTGTGTGCACCTCATCTATACGAAAAAATGTTTTGTAGCCTACGTGTAGTTATATTCTAAAGCTCTGCGGGACGAAGCGCTTGCAGCTGCAGCCACAGACAATTTTAGCAGACGTCCATATAAAATAAGTCAAGCTGATGCGAGAGCTGCAGAAGAAAGATTCTGGTTTCATTTAACAGACGGTCGGGTCAGCATAAAACCACGTGCCTGGCAGATTAGAAACGGGGGTAGATAAGTGTAATTCTTGGCTTGCTATCTCGTCGTCATTGATTTAATGTTGAATGAGTGCTGACAGATACACACTCAGCATCTGAGTGCATCTGAGACTTCACACCAAAACAGTTATACTTTAAAAAAATGCGCCTGGAGTGTTCTGAAACTACTCTGAAACTGAGCCGCCCGAGCTGAAGATTTTTTTTACCTAACGTTCGGTTTGTATGCAATGTCCTATCTGAAACCTCGAAGCAAAGAGCTTGAGCATTTTGATGGACTCTCGCTCATCTACTGGTAAGTAAAAATATCATGATGGAATTATCTTCTACCGACTGTTGTAAAACTGAAATGTACGCCCAATATTGCAATATTGAAAATGTTCGTGTTCAATAGGTTTACTTAACATATTTTTATCATGCTAAATTGCAGACTTACCTCTTAGGAATTTGAGAAATTATTGACCTATTTAGGTAAAAGTCTTTGTAGGTTAATGAAGAAGCAGCAATTATATTGTACGTCACGTTCTTGCTTTTTAAGCAGGCATTTTAATAATATTTTTATTGTTACGTGTTTGACGCATTAGGCTACTTATAATAACGGATCGCGTAAGTATGAAACTTCATAAAGAAAAACGGATGGTTGATGCGAAAAACATGAAAAACAGATTACTCTCCCACAAATGCTATTTTACGCAAGGGAAATGCTTTGACCTTTTGGTGGAAAATATTTTAGTACACGTAGACGTAAGTTATATCCTAAGGCAGCCCAGTTTAAAACTGTTTACTAAAGAGTCAAACTCCTTTTCTTTTTTTCAAGAGCATCCCATTCACATACGAGATATCTATCCCATAACTTACGGATCAGCTGTTGCATGTAGAAACAAAACAGATCTGCTTGATATTATACATTTTTATTGAAAAATTCGAAAAGATACAGGAGTTTTAAAATGGGTGAAAAAGTCATCATATGAAATAATTGAAAATATAATTGTGTTGTCATATATAACATTGCCGTATACAAAGTATATTAATTTGGAAAGTACTCTACAAAAGGTAGGCAAAGATAAGTACCATCTGCCAAACGTTGACACTGGCAAGTCTCCAGCGTGTCAATCAAACTAAATCTAATGTTCTGGTGACTATGGCTTAATGTTCTTTTTGTTTTAATGGTATTGGTTTCCATTGTGTTATCCTTTCAAGGCCATGCTTTTTGTTTACCTGAACCACACCTTAACAAAGTAGTGTGAAGCTACCTGAAACGATTTGCACACAACAAATGACTGTTACAATGGCAGTTTAGCATTGTATTTAGCCACTTTCAAAGCATTGAGAACGGTTTCGCTTTAGGGTGGATTCTGCCTGGAGACTTACTAAATATAGAGTTTGGCAGCTGGAACCTTTTTGACAATAGGGTAGGGCAATGTGAGATCACCAAAGTGTTCAGAAGGGATAATCGAGGACACAAATCTAAATATAATTCAGTGCCAGGTACCCAGCCATCAACTTTCATTTCAAACTGTGTGCTAACCAAGGTACACCACTCTGCTTCCAAAAGACAAAAGTGGGTGATTCTAGTCCTCCAGGTGAAGACGGAGAAGGATATATAATTTTCACTCACAAGCAGCCAGAGCAGGTTTCGATTAAGGTGAGTGTTGTTGAAAAGTGTTGCAGCAGGTGTGTTTTTTTTTCTGATAAAAAAACCTCTTACCAGACAATCGTTGTCGTAATATGAGAAACAGCGTTTGGCGTAGAGTAGATATGAGTGGCGACGACTTCACTCTGTACTGTCCAATATGGTTTTAGGGAACAGCCAAATTCTTGCTACTCTAGATATGTAGAACATGCTGTCATTGCGAACATACTTGCACTCACTTGGATCCAAAATCTGGTGAGTCAGTTAATACGCAACACCGATCAGACCAAAATATAAAGTTATTTAGATCAAAGGTGTATTCGCCTGTTCGGTTTTCGACTAATTGTGCAGCGCTTGTGCGGACGACAGTCACAGCGTTAACTGACTGCGCATCCTTTTTGTGCCTTTTCAAGGACTTGGACTTTGACCGTGCTGCTTATTGCCTTCAACCTTCTAATTATGATTAGTGCAACTACATGGATAAACTGCTTTTTGAAGCTGCCACTTCACTGCAGATTGTTCATTTAACAGTCTCAACGCTCAGCCTTGAAACAGTTGCCTTTGCCTTTTCGTTCAGACTTGAGAGACAGACTCAGGAAACGGTGGTTTGAAGATTTCAGAAGCTGACAAACGCAAAAAAAGCAAGCAAAGACGTACACATAAAAGACACACATATCGATTTATTATATAGTTTATTTATAGATATTAAATTGGATAGAAATGGTTGCAGTTTATTTACTAGGATTTACACATATATACAAGGGTCATATGAGGACAAACAATAAGCTCTAGACAGGTTTCGGCTGTCAAATATCAGTGTTAATAATGTCGTGTCTGTGACATTGTAAGCTCTACGAATAATACTAAATGTGCCGGCGGTTATGATTTACACAGTTCGGAATTTGATACTTTACCAATACGGTTCGGAGGTTATTCTTTATTCATTTTTATTTTATTTTATCAACATTAAAAAAAAAATTGTCTCCAACTTGGAATCACAAATTGTACTAATGCTTCTCAGGTTGAGATAGGGATCTGCAACTAGTCTTCCCCAAACCTGGTTGCCTTCAACCGTTTCTTCTACCCTACGAAAGTTTCAGCACTGGTTGGGGACGAGGCAAGGTCGGGAAGCTGATAGGAGACGATCGTTAGTGACAAGCCAAAATATGCCCCGCCGATTTCACCCGGCCCAAGCCCAAAGTGCCAATGGTGTGCCACCACTGTGCTCTCCCAGTCACAACCGTGTGCAATGACATGAGCTGTATTTTAACCTGCAAGTTCCAGTGATTAGGGCTCAGTCTGCGTTCGCCTTTACTGAGTGGGTCACTTGGGGGCCAGGTTGGGGGTTATTTTGATCAAATATAAGACCAGTTTGTCTAGTTTTATCTCTGGTAATTCAGTGAATTATTTCTTTGTTTGGTTCTGTTTTGAATGTAATTTTATGTTGAAAATCTATTACCTGATTTCCCTATTTCTCAGATAGGAATGTGACTTGGGAGTTGGCGTTGGTGGTTTTTAAGGTGCTTTAAGCTCTGCCTTGTTTACAAACAATGTTGCAGTGAGTAACACACTCTGTGAATCATTTATACTACATACTATTTTTTTCATACGCACCCTTTTGACATACTCCATTAGGACCTATTTTATACACTCTTCGTTGTTCATTACTGTTTTTAACAACCCACACCTTCTGTTTTGTGATTGGTAACTGAAATTTCCCCCAGTTCCTGTATTGTATCTTGGAGAATAAAAAATAGACAGAGCCTCTCCTATTTGCAAAAAGTCATTTGAAGTGCAAGTGCCTGTTTTTTATGGGTTTTTAAAAAAAAGCCTAAATAAAGTCAAAATAAATTGAATAGCAAAGCATTAGGAATTGTATAGTAAGTAACAAAGCAGTGTTAATCAACCACAAAAATATTCTGACGGAGTAGCAAATAGATCTCAGCAAAGTACATATTCTAGATTCCAGATTTTATGTTAATCTAAAATAAAACTATTAAAATCTGTGGTCAGTTAATTAACTTTTGGGGGATGTGTAAATAAAGTTTGTGTAATTAAAAAGTATGGTTTGTCTGTTTAGTTTTTATAGCCCCCTCAACCAAAAAGTGTAGAGTTTGGAAATAGTCGGCAATAGTCGGTATTATTCCTTTGCTGTTCAGAAGCAACGTGGCGTAGACAGACAAAGGGCAGGGACAAATGTCTTTTATTCAATTAAAATGGTCAGAGTAGCATAGGGCATCGGAGTCATATAACCAACTAGATTGGAGGAAAATATTGGAAAGATATTGTGCTGCACAGTTGTCACATGCAGAAGAAGACATTCATTTAGTGTCATCTGTTTTGAGTAGCCATACTAAAAGTAGACACTTTGTGGGCAAGTATTCTAATTCTGAACCTATTCTGTAGACATAGAGGGGGACACAAAGTTTGCATGCCTGGGGTCCTTGAGATAATTTCCTGCAGAAAAGCATGATACGTTTGAGAAGGAGTGCAAATATTGTAGGATGGGGGTGTCTATATTGGGAACAAGCAAAGCATCCTTGTGGCTTTGGTAAAGGGGTTCTCTGGCTAATAGAGACTGCTTTTGCAGTTTGGTCTCTGTTGACTGTTGAAAGGGATAAATCTGCACTGAAACTGCAGGCTGAGCCAACCCCTTCACCATGGAGCACACATTGCATTTCATTTTATTTTCCTGTGAAGTTCGAAGTCATCGACCTTGTACAGCTTTAACACTGCACTTTAACACCTGCTAAATGCCTTAACCTTCTCCACGCAGTGCAGTGCTGATTTTTAAAAATCCACCCTCATTTTTCTGATGTTATGTGGAACGAGGTGATTTATTTTTAATATTGCTTAAGCAATGTAAACCAGTAAATAGAGAGGATTAGTAAGTCCTACATCACAATGCGCAGATAGACCCGAATATAAGTTTTAAATTTAGTAACAAAATCCTTACTGTAAGAAATGAAGATGTTTATATATGTGTGTATGTGTGTGTCTGCGTGCTTGCAGTGGCTATATAAAGTCCATAAATGTGTCATTGGTTCCAATAGTATTTTGTATCATGGTAAAGTATTTCATTAACTGACATAGGAAAAGTCTCGATTTCAGCAGTTTAGAATAACCTGGTCCAAATGCTAAATGCTTGGCTCATGCCTTTGAACAATTTGACTGCTTTTGATTAATTTTCACAGGACTTTCATATCCATTAGAGGGTAATTACAATATCTGCTTCAATGTAGTAAATCATGTTATCATGCTGCACGGTAATGCAGGTAGATGTATGACTCCTCCTTCCTTAGTCAGCAGATCCTATCTACTGGACTAAACTAAATTAGTAGATTTGTATCAAATGGAAGAGGGCAGGCTTGACTGAATCACACCTTATACATACCTTATCTTTATTTTCTTCTGCACTAAAAGCATGCTTAAAGGCATTTAAACTAATGGGCTTTGAGTGGTCTCATGGCAAAACATGTTCAGCCCCTTTGCTCTTTACTACTGGCCTGTATGGATTTTCTGTAAGCGACTTCATTGGTTTTGATTTCCATTCTACCAACAGTCCACCACAGCGCCTCAAGTTGCTGACTGTTTTCCCAAAGGTGATATTCAGGGTTTTTTTGTAAGCAACCAAAAGTTGCTTGCTTAGCAAACGCATTTTGTCCATCCTTTGAAAATGTGGGTTAATTGCATCGATAGACGTCTTGTCTTGAATGTATTGTACAGTGATTGATTGGCTGCCACCCTGTAAAACGCAGTGATAAACTGTGAATTCATTATGGCGAGTAAATGCTCGAAAGGGACATGGTACATCATTGTCATCTGCAGGGATTGCTTAAAATGAAAATGGTATAACATTGTTATAGAAAGCAAGTTGTAAAGATTGAAAGTAGAGCACTGACCATGGTAGTAACGGAGTTTATACGATGTGTGTGTCAGAGCTTAGAGCAAGGTTGAAGGGAGGCGCTGCCTTATGCTGAGCTCATTGTATACACGTCTCCCTCTCTGTGCTGCCTACAGGGGGCAGACCGGCATCTGTGATTTCTCTCTCTCTCCACAAGCAGGTCAAACTGCCCTGTCTCTTCTCTGAACTCAGATTAACACATTCCTGATGCGGGAAGCAGCAATCTCTCAGGGCTGGTTGCTCTCACACGGGTTGGTCCCCTTTCCCCACCCTTTATTTTCGGGCAGGGGTTCCTACAAGCACGGTCCCTTCTGGGAGGAGAAGGTCGGTGTGGTTGGAGGAACGCAGAATAGTGTGCTTCGTGCAACAACCAGGGAACTGCTGTTGTGATTCCTCAATGTGGCCAGGATTATCCTATAATCTGATAACAACCCACTGTGCAGATTTGGTGATTAATGTTCTGATGCAAATGGAGGTTGCCATGGTTGCTGGATGAAAAAAAAAATTGTTTTACTCCTGTGTGGGCGTATGTATGTGCCCTGTTGTTTGTCTATCCGCTTTTCACCTAGACCTATTTTTGGATTTCTGGTTTCTCTCTTACAATAATTACAGCTCTTCCAGGTTGAATAGTTTTGAGCCATAAATTCGTATATCTGTTTCAACCTGCCTTCCGCTTAATTGGGATTTAACCATTCTATAGATGTGTAACGCAAGTGTAACTTCACCCGGGGATGTTCATGTCTGACCAAAACTGGGGTGACATCTAAATAAAAGTTACATTAAAGTGAACGTGCAGTGGCATTTGTTTAAAAAAAAAAAACCTAACAAATCGGATGTTGAGACTTTTTAACACCCAAAAAATAATCTGCAATCAGCATCAGGTCTATATAAAATCTGTGGATATGCTGATACGATTGGTCAGTTTGTTTTGGTTATGCGTGCAGTTGTGTAATGGAATGTCAAGTGATTGATGACAGTGGAAACAGCAAGGCAGGTGTCACCAAAGATTGGAATTGCCAGAGCAGTGCGCACTGTAAATGACATCAGTGTGACACTGCTTTGAAATCCTGTCATCAGCCATTTTTCATGAAGTGATTCAGAGGGTGCTATACAGTGGAGTTCAGAAAGAGCTGCCTTACTTCATATATATCCATGCAAAGTCATTTTTAAACGAATGAAATCTTTTTTTAAATGAAGGTTCATTTTTTGTTCCTTGCAAGAAATAGTAATCCGTGAGTGTCGCAGACACCCTGTTTTGTATCTGTTTTCTCTGCTTACTTCTCTCTTTGTGCCCTGCTGTAGCATGTTTACATGTCTGCAGCATGTCACTGAGGGGACCACATTTATGGAAAATCCTACTGTCCCTCAATGTAACCCACGCCACATCCGCTAATCTTCTTTGTGCACATCCCTCTCTTTGATCACAAATTGCATTGCTCTTTCAGCATATAGCGTTAATCCAGCAGTGATGCCTGTGACCAAGGAAAGGAAATTTGTATTGAATTAAAGGTCTAGGATGAACGTAATGGCAAGTCATGCTCTGTATTTATGTGGTGATTTTGACAGCTGCTGAAACAGAGGACATAAATAACCTTGGCATCTCCAGGATCCCTGCTTCTTAAGTATTGTTTTCTCATAGAGATAAGGGACCAGGGATTTCAAAATATTTCCTAATATAAATATTAAAATCTTTTTTGAGCTTTTTTTTCCTCTATAATTCTAACTCTAAATGATCACATCCTTGCTTCTTCAATCAGATCCCTGTCAGATGACATGCATATTTCTGCGTCACATGATGAGTAGTTTTTTGATGATCCAAACTCTGCGGCAAGGGGCTATGCATAGTGACCGTAAGTGTGGGCTATAACTACAGGGCTTATACTAAAGCCCTTTCCTCCAGGATGATTTTGAGTGGCAGGAATGACTTCATAAACTTGCTGGCAGAAGTAGTCATAAGGTGTGGGATGAATCCCGGCAGGATGGCCCCACTCTCAAACTCCTCCGTTCATTCACAGACTACACAGTCAGACAACCCAAAGGCGGTACCTGTAAATGATTATGATTGTTCTTTTACTGTCATTACTGTCACTTGCTAAAATATATCATAGACTTTTTAAAACATTAACATTGACCATATTTGTATGTAAAGTTTATTTGTAGTTCATGAGGTGTGGAGGCCGGCAATTCTGCAAATTTCATTAAAAAAAATAAAAATAAAGCCTACCACCAGTTATTGCAAAGCAAGTGTGTCACAAGGCATAACCGCTTTAATTAATGTGACAAGCATCTTTGTGACAGTGCCTTTGAGCAGATGTGTCAGTCCTGCTCTACTGAAGGCAACGCCGCAAATTCTGACCTGACATCCTCAAAGTACAGCTCACCCTGTGAAATCATCAGTTTTAAGAGGCGGTCAGTGGTAATGATACTTGATATTTTGGGTTCAGCTTTAATTGAATGATGTTTTATTTGCCTGAGAAATCTGATATTTTATGGATGCTGGATTCAGTTTTCTATATCCGTTTAATCTAATTTGAGGTAAGCACATATAGATTACCATATTTGAATAATTGATTAGGTTAATTTCGGTTTTGGTGAGAGAGAAAAAGTAACATTATGCTATGTTGAAATAGACTTATAGAATATATGAGCTTTAATTGGAGAATTGCCGCAAGAAATATAGTTTTACTGTTCATATTTTGTAAAGTAGGATATTTTAGATAGGAGTTAAAATACTGACTTGCCACTGTTTTCGTTGAATCTAGAACTGTAATCTTTTTTTAAATGTTATGCCAACTTTGCTGGATGGCATCCTAACCTTGCTAATGCATTTCTACAATCGAGGAGATTCTGTTTTGTGTCATATTAATTACGCTTCCATTCAAATTGGCATTTGTAATAATTACCAGACCGGATTTAAGTAATTATGGCGGATGGCGTTTTTTTATGGACAACCTGGAACCGTTCACTGAGTAATAAGGATGACGGCATAGGTTGTGATTTCTTAAATCTAAAAATATTTTTGCTTCGTTTTAATTTGTAACCTAATAAATGTGTTTATCTCATTAAATAGAAAAAAAATTCTGTCTATTTCCCCTCCATTTGAAAACACTGGTTTTTAACTTTTTTGTTCACATCCAACAAAAATATAACACAAAGAGTATTTTTAGAGAATACTATTACTCCGATTTTATCGGCATATTGCATAAGAGTTAATCTGCCAGCAAAGTTAGTGAGGTTTTGGATGATCTTTTAACAGCGAGTGGAATTAAAGAGCTGTAAAAGAGGATCATGTGGCTCGCGCTGGCGAGGAGCTGTATTGGGTGCTGAAGCGGCGACGAATGGGTAGATTGTTGCCGTGGATGGATGTGTAAAGAAGCAAGTTCAAAATGCCAACGTTTTCTGTCATGTATAAAGGAGCTGTCATCATAAGCAGGTAATGGGGAAACAGGGTAATCGCTTTTCAGTCAGAATAAAATAGAAAAGACCGAGTGAGTTTTAACTTGTTTGACGGGTACTATGTAGTAATGGAGCCACGCGCCATTTGCTTTGGTAGATAATGTGTGGATACTGAATGTGGTGTCAAAAGCGATACTGTCAGCTTACTTTTCTCCGGGAAAAAGATGCTGTATGGGTTGTTGTTTTTTAATTCTCGCTACTTTGCACTTGGTCAAGACGTGGAAAAGAAAAAAAATACGTTCAAGGGCAGCAAAGTGTTTAATACTAACGTTATCCGGGCGAGTGGTAGATATCTCTCTTGGGACGGCGGTCTGTTTCTCACGTTTAATTTATTTTTAGTGTTAAACTATATTAGCTGTTTATTTACGTTTCGTTATACAAAGTTTAATGTCTGACACCACGTGTAAAATCTGCTTTTCAAAGGTCGAAATATTTTTGTAACCCGATTAACAAATAGACATTGATGTAGGCTGTACAGTCCAACGATATTGTTAAGGGCTTCAAAAATTGGTACCTATTTCATCCTAAACTTGATTGCACCTGAATTAGACATAGAGCTCACGGTCTGTTGTCTTATGTGGTGTTATAATGTCATTAAAAAAAAATAAATAAATAAAGTGGAGAACATTGCGTAGGCGGTCACCACGTTCTAAGCCTTTCTTATGATGCATAAGAAGTGATCTATTGAAATGATTGAAATCAGTAGATTGCAGTAATTGATTGGAAATGGATGGCACTGAAGTTTAATGGTTAAAAACGAATTCCTTCTCATTGTACTACGCAAAAATGATTAGTAGTTTATATAGCAGGCTTTCGAGGAAAACGCGTTCTTCTAGCTCTATTCAGGATGAATATGCATGAGGGTCACAGTCCTAGGCTCTGCATACTCTGCATGCATAAAGTTTAACAAATGGTCAGAATTTAGACCCATAGCACTAAAGCATGCGTCAGTCTCACACATTTTTTGACTTTTAAACTTTTATTTTGCTTTCTTAAGGACCTGTGAGATGGTTGTCAGAGAGGTTTCGGAGCTTGTCTTCAGATTCGTTTGTTTACATATTTTTGTCCTTTGTCTCAGCTGACATTGATTCTAGAGAGTTTTTGGTCCTAAAGAGAAAAAAAAAATTCTGTTCACCCTAAATTGCATTAGGCAACACATGCTGAATGTTTTGAACCTTGGTGCAAAACTTGGAAATGGCTACTGCTAATCTTTGCTGATTCTGTTTAAAATCAAATGAAGAGAAACGATCAAATAAAAAAGATGCAGTCAGATTGTTTATATGAAGGTGCTTAGTTTAGCATTTTTAGATTTGTGCTATTTCTCTTTTTCATCCCATACACTACATTAGGAAATAATCTGCTGTTTGTGTTTTTATTTAAATTAAAAAAAATTTTGAACAAAGTTAAAAAGGCTTGGAGTTTGGATTGAAATGGAGCCTCTGTGTCTCTTGTTAGAACACTGTTGGAAATGACTGTGGAAATATATGGTCCAGAGTTCATTGCCTGGAAGACTCTACTGGTTTTGTTAATTCCCCCTCTCTGACATCAAGAAGCAGTATTGCAAATATGAGCATAAATGTAACTTTATTATTACAAAACCACCTTGTTGCTTGCTTTTTTCAGTCATTGTATAATCCTCAAATAGGGATTACTGAATGAACCAAATATTTATTTCCAGTATACCCTTATGTTCAGCAGCTTCTGAGGGTAATCTAAACAGCAGTGTTTTCCAGCGTGTGTCTTCTGAAAATGGCTCCACACAGAGAAACTAGGTGTATCTTTATTTGTATGGCTGAATTAAGCAGTTAGTGTCCTGCAGGTCAACACCAATCTTAAAATGTTATAATCAGCCAGTATTTTAAGGATGTCATCGATTGTAAGCGTTGTGCACATGAGAGGTTCTGTTTGTGTGAATGGACTCTTTTTTTAAATAGATATATCGTTAATTAACTTTTTTTTTCAACCCCTCTGACATGGCACTAAGGACACTAATGGGTCCATACGGAGTTGACCGAACAGTGCATTCCATGGAATTCACAGACTGTGAGAATGGATTAGGTAAGTTTTCATCTCCCTTCTTTTGCTCTATCTTTTACAACAGTTCACATGCACTATGAAAAACGAGTACCCTTCTGCTAAGTTTGGAAGGGTATCAAATAAAATAAAATTAAGTACATTATTGACTGAAGATTTAAATGTGTAGTACCTTTTGTAGCCTGTACAAATCACAGGGCGCATAGAAAATGCACGTTTCAGGTTTAAGAATCTATTTCCATAAATCAGTTATAAATTTCTGTGTGTGTCCATTACAAAAAGTTTTATAGGGAATTGTTTGTGTGTTATTCCTATTTTTGAAGCACAATTTCAGCAAAGCCTTCAAGGTTAATATTTTTTTTTTTCTGGTACCAATGTCAGAAAAATCTATGAAATTATTAACCCCTTATTAGCACTGTTTACACAGAGGGTCTGTTGTAACTGGACACAATTAAAGATTTGATTGGATTTCTAAATAAGATTAGACCTTACAGAATTCGAACCTTACAGAATTGGAATGATATTTCATACTGGCCCTCATTGTTGTCAAATATAGAATAATGTAGTGAAGAATGTTTAATTTCACTGTATCTTTAAAAGCAACAGTTTGAAAGCTGTCATACTGTTGCCGTATATACAATCACTTCAATTGAACACTTCAACAAAATTATATTGGTTGGGCATTCTCAGGGTTTCACGATTCTGCTAGCCTTTCTTAAACAAAGTCAATTTTCATTACAAGCCATTGAGAGAAGAGGGACATCCTTTGTCCTTGAAGTGTGCTGACCTTCCTGCGTTTGGTAGAGGGCAGTATGGATTCAAGGCAGTGTAAAAAGATGAGTGTCGCCTGAGATTAATGTGGCCCACTGCGCCTGCAAATTTAGTTTGTGAGGAGGACTTCCTCCTCACAAATCCATCTTTTGAGAGCCACAGGACCATCTCGTCTGTGACAAATCTGCACCACGCTGTAGAACGAAGTCCCGTTAACTTGTCTTTGTGCTCGTTCTATGGAACATTATCATAGTGAACATTAACCGAGTAAATATGTCCCCCTCCTTGGAACAGGGCTGTTCCTGGAATCCACCTTTAAATTATCTTTAAATCCTCACATTCTGAGATTTGCTATTTAGCACGTAAGCTGTTTATGGCTTTAATTAGTTTATCCAGCTGTCATTTGAAATAAGAACTCGTGCATACAGCTTCACTTCAGGGCCCAGGGGACAGAGGGTGAACCATTGATTGTGCTAATTCAGTTCTGGTCGTTGTAAAGTGGGGGGGGGGGGGGTGTATAGTGGGGGATGACCTCAGAGAAAGACAAAACCCTTGTAAAAATACCTAATTGTGTAAAAAATCTATTTCCGTTTGGTATTTAAAAATTTCAGCAGCAGTCATCGCCAGGTTGTCTGTGTATCTGTGATGTTCCAAAGTGCTCATTGGTTGAAGAAAAAGTGACGAAGGACTTTGTGGTTTACTCCGCAGCTCAGCCTTTCATAGGGTTCACTCAAGTAACAGCCCTATTAGCCACTGTGGTTCTGGAGCAGTGACAGGATTTTCCCTTGATCTTTTTGTCTGGGCGTAATCAGTTAGTGATTACAGTTCTTCTGCATAGGCTGAAAAATATAAGCAATAATGTAGAATATGTGTCTAAGCCATTTCACAAATAAACAGGGGCAGAACATGTGGACAGCTGAAGTGTTGTTTAATCAGGTTGAATATTTGTTTTGTGTGCTTTTGACCACAATCGGTATTTTCATCTGTTTAATGTTCAATGATAACGAGATAGGTGGGAGTTTTGTTGAGTTCATGTGCGGAGCTCGAAGTCTTGACATGATTGACGGAAGAAGCTCTATGCTACAGTGAATGTGCTACTATAAATGAACCAATGTCATTTTTGTCCAGGATGTACAGACAAACTGACAATACTGATATTAGACCCAGCCAGAAGTATTTTTTGATGCTTACCCTTAAACTTTTCTTTTCTTTTCAGGAATTAAAGTAATTGGAGGTGTAAAAGAGTTAACTGGAGAGGAATATGGAGTCTATGTAAAAAGGATTTTACCTGGCGGCCTTGCTTCAAATGATGGTGAGTAACCATTTTTTCACACTGACACTTACTCATCACCCTCAAGTCACAATGGTCATATTTCATTTGATGGGGAAAAAATACATTTTTGTGCAACCAGTGCAAGTTATTTTGTTTTTAGTTCAGCAGGATGTGTTTAAAGGTAGTAATCTGAATTAAATCATTTCAGAATCTATTTTTTTCTGAATCTATGTCCATATAGCTGGCATTTTGTTATTAATTCATGTTATAATATCAGTTATAATTATAAGTATTAAGTAAGGCAACGGACAATAGTGAAATAAATACTTGTGTTTGTGATGACTACTTTTGTCATGATCAAAAATAATAATTACATGAGATCAGTAAAGATTACAACATTGAACTGCATATTTTTATATATCCATTTTGTATGCATGCTAATTTTGTATGCTAAGATATGTATCACTGCTTTGTTGTTTGGAACTATTGTCAAATTGGTGATCACCCTTAGTGATACAATGTGGTACAAAGCTCTGTTGTGAGCCTTTGGCATTGGTACCCGTTTAAATACAGAAAGATAAAGACCTGCTGTTAAAAGGCACTGTTTAGTTAACTGTTTTGATCCTTACGATTCTGAGTAGCTTGAACTAATGAAGAAAGATTAGCGATCTCATGAATGTTAATCAGGTCTGTAGCTGAAACTCAGATCAAGGGATTTAGTTCATAACATGTATGGTAGCGCACTAGGGCGCAGATGAATTTGCTATTTCTGTCTGTCGCAGGTGTGTCCTTTAGCGCTACCCCGATAAAAAATTGACGTATTGAAAATTGCCATTAGTCTTTTTTAAAGGTTATTTTAAAGGGGTCAGCATAGGCCAGTCTGATTGGTTAGGATGTAATCACACCCTTACCTAGATCACCAAAACAGAGAGCCGCACAGCAAAAACATTGTTGTAGTTAAAACTGCAGCTTCTGGAAACACTCGAATTGGCAACTGCATGCAACTATAAAATTGAGGCCTTTGTCAGGACACCTCCGTTTAATACCCTCACGTGCAGTAGAGTTTAAATTAATCTCTGTTTTTAGAGTTAATACCTCTGACTGATGGGCTTTGAGTCTTTCCTGCTTATCATACCTCCTGCACATTGCCAGCTCTGCAGGCGTGCATTAGGAACGAGCGTCTTCACTCCTAGCATTCTTCCTTTCTATCTGGTTCTACCTTGTTTTTTTAGTGTGTTAATCTGCTTCTTATAAAAAACCAAGAGGGCAATTCACAAAAAATGCTTAAGGATGGACTGATGATTAGAATTACACATTACATGTTAATTAAACGATGCTCCATTTTATTAAGATTACTTACTGCTGTAATTTAGTATCGTAAGGTTTATTTTCAGTAATCTTCTTTAACATTCTACAGCTTTCTATGCAGGTTTGAAAGGTAGATGCTAATTCGGTAGTAACATGAGATCATCCCCAGTCTGGAAGTTATTTGAGTACCATTTGTATCACAGTTTGAGATCAGAAAAATGTCATGGATACTTTTATATCATAGCTTTCAATTTTGCAGTTTATAGCTAGGGGGTTATGGAATTGATTTACGGTTACGCATCTTTTGCAATGTTTACCTACTGGTTACAATTCCAGTACTTTAAACTGAAAACCATATTATAGCTTGCATTTCCTCATCAAACTCATATACCATTATTGACCTAGCGTGTGTTGAATTGGATCCATTATTTGTGTCTTTATGTTGATTAATTGATATTTCTATTTCAACTTATTCAGGTCACCTACAGCCGGGGGACCAGATCTTGGAGGTGAATGGAGAGTCTTTAATAGGAGTCACTAGTGAAAGGTACATGCATAGTTAGTGATTTTCTTTCGTTTATTAATGGAAAACCTTGCAATGAAAGTGGATGCATTTTGACTATTCTCATGCATTTGGATCGGAAATGGATCAAACATTTGTTAATTCTTATTTACAGAGCTGTGGACATCCTCAGAACAGCATCCTCAACCAATCACATGCGCCTTCTTATAGCAAGGGATGAAGAGGCAAGGTAATACTTTGCTGGTTATTTATTAGTAGGCCAATAACAGACCCTTGTTCGGTCCATATGTGCTTTGTCTGGTCGCTGGCGATTCAGTCAGATTCAGTTATTTGTGTTCGTTACAATTTGGGCCAACTTGACAGCTATGTGTTGATCTTCCCGCAGCCTGCGTAGTCTCTGCATCTGATTTTGAGCTCATTTATTAGCAGTGATAATACGAGTGTGTGGGGCATTAGAAGTAAAAGTTTTGTTCTCTGGGCTTTTAAATATTTCAGGGACAAATAAATAATTTTGTTGGTAAACCAGATCTGAGCGAATCCTGGCAGCTTGTCCGGGCTTCTTGGCTGCATCTTTAAAGGCGGTTTTTGGCCGCTCTGCTCTGATTAAGGGCCATGGTATTAAGATACCATCGTGTTCAGCCCCTCGGCGCTGTTGTCCCGCAGCCCCTCCCGGGGCAGCTTTGATCACCACAAATGGAAAAGCGTAAAACAGGGGGAAACGTTTAAAGAAAAGGAATAATCCAAGCCATGACCTTTCAACTTAATCACTTATATTAGAAGCTCCTGCTTTGCAGTCTTTAGGAAATTCCAAAAATGTTTATGTTTTCTTAAAGACATATGGTACTTAAAACAGATTTCATTTAATTTAGTTTACATTTTAACCCTTTATAAAAATATTTTATAAACAATTTTGTTATTTTGAACCTACATGTTTCTAAAGTAAAAGCTCTTTAAAAATACTTAATTTATAGTTCATATGCTCACCAACATATCTCTTGAAATGCACAGTGCACATGGAGGAAATATACAAAGTTGTAAAAATAACTCTTTACCCTGATATTTTATGAGCTGAAAAATGCAATCCAAAATATTTTATTTCAGCTTTATTTTTTTCATGAATCTAAGTTGAAAGTTTAGTTGGATGTGCAATTACATGGTTAAGAATGCAGATTAAGGTTCAATCTGTAACTCGCAAATGCAGAGGTTTATATAAACTGGAGAAACTGAGGGTCATGGGCTTCTGAATTTGAGCTGAACACTTGTCCTTGACATTACATTGTACAAGACACACAGCAGCATACAATACTGACCTCAGCTTTTCACATGAACAGGAAATTGTCAGATTACAGCATATACAGACATGTTTAGAGGGTCATATCCCCTGACCCACTCGGCAGGCTTCCTAGGGTGGAGTCATGGCACACTTTACAGTCTTTGTATACTCTACAGAAATTTAGGATCTGACAAGCGATGGAGCACGTGTGGTATGGAATGAAAACATGATTGAACATCGGGGATCTCTGTACTGTGACAAAACCAACAGTGGTCTTGAAGGACATTAAGCGAGAACCCTTCCTCTCTGTGCTGTACTCTGTGGTTTGTTTTAGCCACCAAAATCCAGGGATTAGTCCTACATTACATTTTTACACATTTTAGTCATTCAGCAGACAGTCTTATCCAGAGCGACGTACAAAAGTACAGTAGTTTAGAGGTTACACCTCTTGCAGCCAGCAACAAGATGATCTAGTATTTCCCTCCATAAATGTTACTCACCACCCCTAGCAAAAAACAATGACTACAAATACAAAATACAGTAAATTCATATCTATAAGGTCACCTATACAACAAATGCAGTTGTGTACATACTGCATTGGCCCAGTAGAGTGTTTACTGTGGGGAGGGTCACGTGCAGAATTAATTCACGTGAGGGGTCATGAGTTGGATGATTTGAAGTGATCAGGCTGAGTACTAGTGCATAGTGACATTTTTGGTTTTGCTGACCTGATGTTCTTTGGGAAAAAATCTTGTAGTTTAATTGCTGTCTTCACATGAAGCAATAATCCAGTTGCCTCGTCAAATAAAAGTAGTTCTAGTTGGATGACAACATCAATTAATATCCTTGGCAAATCAGTGAAATCACAGGAATTTGGCCATACCTGTGCTTTGCTTCTCTTGCGTCAATAAATGTCTAGGTTTTTTTCCCATCCCCTCCTCTAATTAGAGGATCCCTTCAATTGTCACCTAAGGTGCAACCTTGTACGCGTTATATTGCTGTAATTTGTTTATTGCTAAATATTCATCGTCAATCCGATTGTACGGGGGAACTCAAATTTACAAAGTCGGTTCCAAATCTCAAGTGATTTGGATACAGATCATGAAACTGAAGCTAAACCAAAAATTAAGTTATAGCTAGCATTGTAGCTATTGCAGCCTGTATATTCTCCATTATTCTCCATCTCCTTCCTCTCAGCTTATGCTAATTATTATGAAAAATGTATTTATCTGATTACAAATAATTAGAACAAGACAAGGTTCACAGGTTCAGTCATTTTATTTGTTTTTTTACTCATTAGCAATAATTAGCAAAACTACACACACAAAAAAGAATTGTATGACGGCAATGAGCAGATGTTTGTAGCTCAGTGAAATGTGCATCCTCGTCTTCTTTTTAAAATAAAGGACTGAATTTGCTGAACTGCTGGAGAAATATGGATCCAGCTGTAGCACAGGCTCTACGAGGAATTCTCCGATCCAGCATGGTATGTGCTCTGTCTTATCAACATGTCTTTACTCTTAAGGAATGATTAGTCCAGTCCAGTCCAATCAATCAATGTATAATAAAAGCATGTTTGAGTTACAAGGGAATTTTCATATTTGAATGAAATTTGGACTCCTGTAATATTCAAAGGCAAAAATAAAGTAGTTTCAGATATTTGGCTTGTGAAATCTTGCTCATTATGTAATTACGAACATCTGTTACTGCCAGAGGAAAAATACTATTTTGGCTGGAGTATTTATAAGCTCAAGGCAAAGAATACGCAATGTTTTGTTGAGGACAAATTCACAATACACTAGAGCTTATTTAAGGTATCTAAGGTATATTAGCATGATACAGTATATAAAATCATAGTATTAGTATATTGAAAATATTATGAGTACTTTAAACCTCTACCATACTAATGCGACTTCCACTTCTTGGAAAATGAATGTATACTTTTGCTTTTTCTCGTACAGAAATTTGATTTGACAGCACTTATCATAATGATCCATTTTATTGATCAGTTAACTCCCATTTCAAACTGCATCTTCTGCTAAATGTTTGCCACAGACAACTCAGCGTAGTTACAGTTCGGTTTAATTAACTTCAGTCAAGTCAAGTAATCCAATATGTTAATGCGGGTGCTATGTGAGGTGACTGGAGGATTACCCTTCGACCATAATGGCTAGTGGCTGCCTAATGCTGTCCCAGTCAAAACTGGATAAACAGTCAAGTCCAAGTACTTTCACTGCTTTCCAAGTTTTAAAATTCTGCCTTCTGAAAGCATTTGATAAAAATATCCGCATTCAAGTGAGTACATGTCGCCTCGAATTGAGCTGGTCAGCACGTATCATTTACAGACGAACATTTTCAAGCTTACTTCAGGCTTGTAAAGATAAAAAAAATAGTTTGCTCAACAAAATTTAGGATTAAGAGACACTTTTTAAATTTAACAAGGATATTAGTCGTTTTAACTTCCATAAATCTCTCACTGGTGTGGAGGTGAGGGGTCAATGTTGATTCTGCCTCTGTTTGGCCTACTATTTCTTATTCCTTCAAATAGCCTGTATTGACTATAAATTAGACGTACACATTATTTCAGTAAGTTAGTAAGGGTTAGTAATCAAACACTGTTATACAATAAAAGAGATGATGAAAATGGTGGTCAGTCATGTATCATAAAACATTTATTGACAGCCATCCACTCAATCTAACAATGTTTGAAAACCTTAGAATGGTCAGCCAATTATATTATTTTTAGTTACGACATTTAATAAATGTTACTAACTCGCTAGATAACTCATAAAACGTTGTCAGGTAATCAGAGACGTCACCTAATGGGTTAACTAACTATTGGCATCTTTACAATATTGTTTCTACTATTGATAGGATCAATTTAGCTTGCAATTGCCTATGAGTAATATGGGATCACAGACCTTTTTTTCCCCACATATTTTATTCCACAACCTGTATTTATAACATCCTGGTAGTAACAAACTAATTTAATACAGATAAATATTGGATACATTAACAAGTTCAACTTGTACCTTATTTCTTAATGACTTAAATCCTTATTTCCAATAGTAGCTTGTTTTTTTTCTCCTGCAATTTCTATTTGCACAGTGTATTCCAAGAACATACCAAAGTACCAGTTAGCAGCCGGAGGTAATTCAAGCTGTATTTTTTCAGTCTAGATTCCCAGGAACATTGAATTAGATGCATTCATTGTTAAAAAGTTTGTTTTAGACATGCGTGTGCACTGTCTCCCTCCTTATCTTATTTTATTTCTGTAAAGCAGGCAGATACTTAGACAGCACGTCGTCTGGGTCCTCGTCACGGTCACAGAGCCCACTGCTGTTGAGCCCTGCTAGCTCACAAAGCGCCTACAGTGGCACAGGGCCCTTACTGCGGTCTCTCGGGTGAGCACAGGAGGGTACCAAACGGCTCCTAACCTTCTACCATTTAAACAACACAATTTTACTTTCTACACAATCCAGAACAGCAGTTTTGCATTCCTCATCAGTAGCAGTGAGAGGATTTAGTTCTGCTCCACCAATATGAACAAACAGAGGATGGCATACTAGGTAGTTCCCTTTCAAATACAAAATATGAACCATCACTCTTGCGTTATTCCAATTCAAGAAAGCATAACTTTGAGCATTTATTTCAAATTGCGTTAGAATGACTCTGTATGCATGTAAAGTCAGGCGTCCAGCGAACAGAGCTGAACTACGGTGGCTGTGTACTTTGTATTTCTTGCTACTTTTGCCTTGCTTCTATCGTTTTAATTGAAAATTGCACAATCCAATTGTTTTGTGTGTAGTTCCTTGATTTTTGTGAGAGAAATTGTCTTTTGACAATTCCCAGGGCCTTGCATTCGGTTTTCACCATTTCATGCTATATCAACTGTTTTAAAAATTTGTTTGAATTATTTGTTTTGTGATTACTTTACAGAATTGTGCATGCCTTCTTTGTGTGTTCTCCCAGAGAGAAGCTTGAATTCAGTGGTCGCGACTGCATTGCTGTTATTCTGGTTAGGCTAGAGTGAATTATTTGAGCCGTGTGCAGGGCTATGTACATTCTGCTTGTTTGACAAGCTTAGCTGTTGGTGCATGTGCTTATGCTGAGAGCCAGTTTAGTCTGGGGAGAGCTTCTCCGTTTTTGACGCACAAATCTTTGGCAGGAATTACAGTCTTCCTGGCAACATTATGCCTACTGCCGCTGCTGTTTCATGTTCTAACGACCCACTTTCCGGAGGAATAGTTCAAATGTGGGTATCAGATTATCAGGCTAACATCTCTGGCCCTAGAGATCTGGACTCTATTGTGCAAAGGCACAATTTGTATGGTTCCACTATGGTTTTAACTAAAAGTGCTTCATGGTACCTAAGAGGGTTGACAGTCTCAGACAGATTTTAGATCTTCAGCTGGTTAAGCTCTATTTGAGCCGAAAACAGTTCAAGGTGTTGAATCAACTGTCGCAGTCCATCCATCAAGATGACTGTTTCGTGATGGCGGAGCTTCAAGATACTAATTTCCACATACCCATAAGACCATGACGCCAGAAGTACCTTCGGGTCACCTTGGCCTATCTCTGGCACCACGTGTCTTCACAAAGTGCGTGGAAACAATTTTGTCCACTCTGAGGCTCAAAGGCATCAGGTTCCTGAATTATCGGGATGATTGGCACTGAGTCTCCAAAACAGGAGTGGCATTACCCACAGCTCTTTACCAACCATCTGTCAAGGTTAAGCCTGAGAGTGAACTATGCCAAGAGTCACTTGATTCCAGCTCAGGTAGCAAACTACCTTGAGTTCCCAGTCGATGTTCTCTACTCTGATCTCACCCCATGTTGTAACCGCTGCCTTTCAGCTCATAACTGGTGTAAACAAGCCTCCCACTTACGTTTTGGTGTACAGCTGGGATTAACATTTGTACACCATTGGCCCCTGTGCCTCCTCTATGCGTTCTCTCCTGTAGTGCTGCTCCCGTTTTTGCCTACAGAAGATCAGGTAGGAGCGAGCCCTACTGGAAGTGCCACATTAGCCCAGGAGACCTTGGTTTGCAACTCTGATGTAGCTCCAGTGCTGGAACGGCCCAATTGCCCTTCTTCTCAGACAGGAATAGGGGACTCTGTGGCCCCACAACCTATCCAGCCTACTGGGTTTGACCCCTAAATAGCTCCGGTTGAGCCGTTTAGCCCTTTCTCGAGTGTAAGTCTGGGCGACTCCTCACACCTTCTCTAGATTCTACTGCCTGGATATTGTGGACACAAAGTGCCCTGTATTTGGGACGAGAGTGTCGAGGACGATCTAGTACCCATGCCCTCCACTGTCGTCTGACTTGTGAGTACTACAGAGATGTACGTTGTGTTGTTCAGTGTATTTGGACCCATATAGCTGTTCTCAAGACCGATGGATTATTTTCCCCCATTAGTGATGGTTCATATTTCGTATTTCAAAGTAAGTGTAGAGTTATATTATCACTATGTCGGTTCCCTGAAATAGAAAGTGATGGTTAATATTTCTATTTCTGGGAATGTTAAGCTCATAGTTATGATAATAAGCCTACATTAGGCTAAGAATTAGCTCATCTTTATATTTAAATTTACATTGACTTTTCAGGCCGTTTAGGTATATTACCTGTTATCTGGATAAGAAATTCAATAATTCAATGCAGTTACAATTGGAAGTTTTTCTGTTTGAGGACTCAGTTGAAGTGAACCCTATGTAATGTGCTGTATTCGCACATTTTTTTATATTCCTCAAAGCACAGACCCGTTCTCTTTTAATTTTAGATTCTCTTTTTAGCAGTATTTTCTTACATACCTGCAGGGAAAAGGGGAGAGACAAACAGATATACACAGATATATACATAGATGTGTGCCAGTGCTGTCTATAACATGCGCGTTTGTGTGCTGTCAGTCACCCAGGGGAAGGGCTGATCCAGCTCATCTCAGTGGCTCGCTCCTGCAGTCTGGGCATCACCATCGGTGGGGGCTCCAACCGACCCGACGGTCCTGCTGTCTTCATCCAGGAAGTGCTGTCGGGGGGCGACTGCCACAGGGTGAGAGTTATAGGAGCTACACGCTGACCCCAACTTCAACAGTCCAGACTACAGATGGGTTGGGCAAAGGGAAGGGCAAAGGGCTCTGTATTACAGAACAATTTGCCAGCCTTGTAGATCTGTGGATGAATCAGGGATAGGTTTTCCTTACTTTGGCAGAACACAGAAATACTACATTGAGGAGGTGATATTTGAGGATCCAGGGTGTGCATTATAAAGCAACACTATGTGTGGAGTCCTTCTTATTATTCTGGCTGCAGTCAAAGATAAATCTTTGCTCTTAAACATCATAAGCATGTTTAAGCGTAGAAAATGCCCTTGAAACCTATGCTCAGTCTATGATGCGGCCATCGCAGGATCTTGCTGACAGTCCTCTGGTCCAGGCTCTGTCAAGAAACTCTGTCTGTTGGAATCAGGCCTTTGAAACACGTTGTTGGCCTGGGCTTATACCAGCTCTCTGAAGGGGGAGAAGAATTTTTTGGGGGGAGACTCTTTTGTCTCCAGAAGGAATCTGGTCAAAATACTGTATGTCTTTCTGTGTTTGTGTCCATGGCTTTTCGATTGGTAGGGATTATTCATATAAGCATTCTGGACTGTAGTGGCTCAGCTCGCTCTCTCACATCAGTGAACCTGTGCACTTAATTAGATTGGCTGTTGGGAGTTTAAGATACATGGTTGCTTTTAGAGCAGCTATGAACACTGAAAAAGGGATACTTTCTTGTAATGTCTTGTAGTGAAATTGTAACTGAAACTGAAATTAATTGGATCAAGTTTTTTTTTTCACTGTTTCCTTTGAACATTATGTTACATATTTAATCACTGATGAGTCTTTTCTCCTAGATGGAATTTCAATCTCATAGCTGTTTGGGACCTGGTTTTCAGCTCCAATCAAGTAGTGAGAAATTTATTCAATATGCATCTTACTTGGAATTCATTTGACAATTTACAACCTTCTAAGATTAGACACTGTTAAGGATGTTTCCTTCAGTAATCATCTTAATATCCCCAAAATATGCCTGAAATGAATATTTCATGTAAAGCTTTCAACTGGTCTTGTTGTTAATCATTTCAATGCAAAAACACTGCAAGTCAGGCAGTTCACTCTGTCGTTAAAATGCTCTGCGTAACGCTGACTCTTAATCACATGTTATGCCTGTATGCCGAGGGATTTAATTGGATGTGCTTGTATCACAGTCTCTTGCCACAGATATATGGATTCATTTACATACTGGAAAATAGGATCACCCTGGCCCTGAATTTCTTGAATATACAGACAGCCCAATCACTCTCCTCCAAAATAAGAGGATTCCACTTCCTTTTCCTGTACACTAGTGATGTGCAGTTTGTGGACAAATCATTCTTTTAAATGGCTCTTTTTAGTGAATTGTTCAATTCGATTCGCCGACTCAAGTGATCCAAACGTCTTCCACGCATCAGTGCAATGACAGGCCAGCAAGAAATCCTAGTTATGAATACAAGCTGTACATTGTGCACGGTCTGAGATGAAAACTCACTGAAAATACATTGCTTGCTTTATGCTTCCAGCATAAATATACCCAGCACTGTAGAGAAAAACATAGGCTACTTTCTATACTAGTTCAAAATGATTTGCACAATTATATATTAAATTCCCTATGCAAGATATTACGTCTGACATAATAGTGCTGGAACGATAAAATTAAAATTAGACCAGCATTACTGTTTTGTGCTTGTCAGTAATTGTCAGTGATTACAAAATGTTCCTACCGAGCTGCAGGGCAGATATGAAAGCAGAGCAGCGTAGATTAAACAACTAAAATAAATTAACTTTGTTTGCTTTACCTGATGATGTCAAATTGAATTAGCTTAACAGTTTGTTCATGAATGCGTTTTCAACGGAACAGCTAAAAAACTGAGTTTATTTACAGTCTCCTGTTAGTAGTGTTCTTTTTAACATGCAAATGATCAGGTTAAGGACTTTATGGGAGATTTGCATTCATGAATTAATTTATTATTCTCGAGAATCAAATGAACAAATGCAGCCGAAAGCTGGAAATGATTCGAAACCCGAGAAGTTTAGATAAACGTTTGATGATCCGAAATTTTTTGATTCAAGCTAAAAGAATCAAACTTTTTGAAGAGTGCCCAGTTTTCCGGCTCGTCCCACAGGGAGCAGAGTGTTTGTTCACAATCTCATGCCCTCACCAATCTGCCTGCAGGACGGCCGACTGAGACCTGGAGATCAGCTGATTGCCATCAATAAGGAGTCACTAATCGGAGTGACCCACGAAGAAGCCAAAGGCATTCTCAACAGAGCCAAATTCAGGTGCCTGTCTTCTGAATCAAAACTGAATTTATGAATGAATAATCACATGCAAAGAGCGCAACGGTATCCCATTGACAATTTATAGTCTATGTCTGTCCTCGAAGCCAAGAAGGGCCAGTGGAGATAGCATTCATCCCTGGAAAAGGCCCAAGTCCCAACAGCAGCCTGCTGCAAAATGGAGTCCCGAGGGGTGTCGGGAACGGGTACAACTCCTGTCGGTTAAAAGTGCACGTCAGATCTCCAGAGGTGAGCCCTGCTCCTAATGGACATCTTTGACAAGCCCAATTAAATGCTGTTTGGATTCTTTGTTTGCAGTACACAGCATTCCCTCTCCGCTTCACAGGCTCGACAAGAGCAGCCCGCACCAGTGCCTTCGTCCTCTCCTGATATCTGTCCGCCAGAAGCTCATGTGTCAGGTAATTTTCATCACAGCTTGCCTTCTGTATGTCGTTCCTCTTCTATAAGCTCTTCGGTGCCCTCTCACGTACTCATTCTTATCTTCAGTGCCCACTCACGTACTCATTCTTATCTTCAGTGCTCTCTCACGTATTCATTCTTATCTTCAGTGCCCTCTCACGTACTCATT
>JAOVYW010004277.1:0-13113 GCA_025775045.1 Hiodon tergisus | reverse complement strand
TTGCTCTGTCCGTGTCTCAGACGAGACTGTGTTCAGGATTGCTCTGTCCGTGTCTCAGACGAGACTGTGTTCAGGCTTGCTCTGTCCGTGTCTCAGACGAGACTGTGTTCAGGATTGCTCTGTCCGTGTCTCAGACGAGACTGTGTTCAGGCTGGTGTCCGTGTCTCAGATCAAGCCTGCTTTTGCTGTCCTGTCTTCATGTCTGGACTCTTTGTCTGGAGTTTGATCTATGGTTCGGACATCTTCACCCATGGGTGCTGTTTCATACATGGTTTCCCTTCCTTATTTGTTTTTTGGAGCTAAGAAAGTGGATGGGGAGAGGAAAATATGAACAATTCTAAGAAATACAGTATATCTGAAAAATGAAAGAAAAGTGGAAGATGGAATTGGTAAGTAATACTGAACCCAGTTCCATTGTGAGTGGCGTCTTTCGGGTGGCATAAACGGCTGCAGGGCTGTGACTGTTGACCGTGACTGGAAATCTTGTCCCGGTTCGTGAGGGCTGGAGAAATTTGCAAAGCACGTTGGGAAGAGGGGGTCCCCCAGCCCTGTGGTGTCGCCACCCTGCCTCCCCCAGAGCGCCTCGGTCCCACTGACGCCACTGGTGACTCCCACCCCCCCCCAAAACCACTTCAAACGGCCCCATCAAAGTCCTATCACCAGTGAGCCTTCTGCTTCAACTTAATGCTGCTCTAATCCTCGTCCACAGCCCGGTTTTTTCTGGTGATGTACATCAAAAGGTCCTTTTAAATTCAGCTGGTTTCTTTTTTTCTCCTTTAGTTTCTCATTTTTCCTTATTCTGGTTCTTTCTGTTTCCCCCTCTCTTTTTTTTTTTTTTACTGCTGAAGCTGAGCCTGCGTCACAAACGGCACGCGTGTGCTGCAGAGTGGCTCTGTGTTCATTTGACAAGCTGGAAGGTAGACCCCCCCCGTGGAGGGTCCCGTCCTGGAAGACGAGGTGCAGCGGCCTTGCTGATAGCTTAACCTCATTACTTTAATGGGCAGCAAAAAAAAGTTGCAAAGGTCCGCCCACGTACTGCGGTGAGGGCAGGATAAAGTCAGTCAGCGTTCTCAAAATGTGTAGTTTCCATGAAGATAGCATTCTGCCCTACATCGCATGCAGGCTGCCATGACTCAAAGGTGTAGTTACTACATGGATTGCTTAAATAATGCTGAAACTTTAATATTTGCATGTGATCGTGTGCGTTTTGTTAGGATCTGTGGTTCACATACTGTAGCTCATCCAAAATATTGATTGTGTGTCTGTGATTAATTAAGTGGCGGCGTGAAAATGTTTCAGGCCAGTAAAGGTCGGTGAATGCATGAATCCCAAGAGCGGTGTTGCATTCTGTGCGTGGATCTGTGGCCTTACTCTAATTGGCTGGTGTACTGGATCATTGTCATACCCTCGTTCACCTGAGGGTAATTAAATGCGGGGACCTTGGGAAGCCATGAGGACAGGACCTGTCCTGCTCCGTCTGACCTGAGGTGAGGGAGTGCAATAATGCAGCCTCCCATAAGGTGGCGCCCAGTTTGCTTGTAACAGTAAGGGGAGCCAGCAGTGACTCATCATAAATTAAAACTTCAAGGCAAGCAGGTGGCACAAGGAAGGGTAGTGTGTACCACATGCCAGAAGAAGTAAGAACCATACCAAATTCACTGAATGAACAGTGATCTATGAGGGATTGATTTTTCAGTACCGTCAGTGCTATTAGATACAAATATCTAATATCTTCCGTCTGAAGCCTGGCATTCACGGGATGAGGGAGATACTCAGTGACACCTCCTGGCCAGGAAGGCAGTCTCACACTTAGCCTGGCTCTCCGCTTTCTCCAGTGCCAGGAAGGCAGTCTCACACTTAGCCTGGCTCTCCACATCCTCCAGTGCCAGGAAGGCAGTCTCACACTTAGCCTGGCTCTCCGCTTTCTCCAGTGCCAGGAAGGCAGCCCGTTTAGCAGAGAGAGATACATTTGCATACACACCTTCGGTTTACAGCATAGCGTGCATACGGAGTGTGGAGCGTGTCTGCGTCTCAGGTTGAAGCGCACTGCTGAATTCCTTTAGCACAGCACAGTTTTGGCTTTGCAGACGGATATGCACGGACACTAGGCCTTACGGCTTTTAAACTGGAACCGAAAAGCACAGAGCACATGTAGGGTACCTCGTGGGGCATAAACACCACATCTGTTGTCCTGGTTTGCGATGCTAAAGAAAAGCGATTTTGATACCGTTGTCATTTTATATTTATATAGGCATTTTCTCTGTGATTCATTTCATCGGTGTAAAATCTCTGTTTTATCTCCAAAAAATAAAAAAATGTAAATTTTTTTAAAAGGTCAGATTTGTGGTCGATGCCAGGCATATTTGTTAAGCCTCAAAACTAATTTCTGAAAGTGCAAAAAAAGTTTCAGCTGAAGTAGAAGGAATCCAGTCTCACATTAAATAGCAGTCTGCTCAAAGGGAAGTTTAATTTAGCACTTCCTATTAAAACTTCAAAACTTCTCGTGCCCCTTGAGAACATTTTAATATTCAAAAGCCACCATTGTGTGGTTTGAGCAAACGTAGAAAATGCGGACCCACATCTGAAAGCTGGAAGCCGTGGCAACATTTTCATGTGCTAACAAAAAGAAAGAAGAAAGAAAGAACGAACGAAAGGAAAACATATTTGGGGGGGGGGGGGTAAGGGGGGTGACTTGACAGAAGTATTTAAAGAGCCGTGTGTGAGAGGCCCAGGAATGGCGGGATGTTAACGAAGTGGGGTTTGGTTTTGATTCCCAGTGCGTTGGGACTGCGTTGGGACTGCGTTGGGACTGCGTTGGGACTGCACGGGTTCCTCCGTGGACGCCCGGCGGACCATTCCACCATTCAGTCCAGGGGGTAGGCGCTGCGCAACGGCGTCCACGGTTTATCCCCCCCCCCCCCCCCGCTAGACCACCTGCGCTTGATCCAGTCTATAATCACGTCCTTTTAAATTATCCAGATACATCAACAACAGCAGGCTTGCACGAGATGTTGTGATTTTTCCCCACTGCACGGCCTGTGGAAGAGTGTCTTGAATACAGCGTTTGCTGCAGGCTTCGGGCGATGATGGTAGGCCTTTGCTACAGCACTCAGAGATGCAGTCAGCTGTGACCCTGTTCACCACACTCCACACAGCAACACGAGGAAAGAGGAGAAAAACCGGGCCTGCATGGTGTGTCTGCCCTAAGCCCACCCTGTGGTTCTGCAAGGCAATCAATGCTGCCGAGAGTTTCCCGACACGTCTTTTAGAGTGCCCTCCATCTCCACCGCTCTTCAACTCTAAACATATACATCTGGTTTCGCAAACAATAGCTGCGTGCAGTCACCAAGCCACAGGCCTCAGCGGCGTGAGAACGCAGCGGTACCCTCCGCGGCGCTCGTGTTTCAGAACACTTTCCCACTGCAGCCAGATCAGGGGGAGCAGCAGTGTGACGCGATGTGCTAACAAAATGCTAGCCTGGTTACCAGCAGGCAGGGGACTTTGCCGCTAGCGATGTGCTAACAAAACGCTAGCCTGGTTACCAGCAGGCAGGGGACTTTGCCGCTAGCGATGTGCTAGCAAAACGCTAGCCTGGTTACCAGCAGGCAGGGGACTTTGCCGCTCGTGTGTTGTGCTAGCAAAACGCTAGCCTGGTTACCGGCAGGCAGGGGACTTCTACCTGAGCTCGACAGGCCTTGTGTCATTCTCTCACAGATGGAAACACGCTCAGCTTATTCAGAACCCAACACACTCACGCACACGCACAGAGCACCGAACGACCCAGGAGAAACAGAGTGAGAAAAAGACACCAGGTAAAGGTTGGCTGTGGGCGGCACACCAGTGGGTGGCTGACAAAGGTCTTCCCTGCTGCTGCTTCTCACATCATCTCTGACACAGCAGTCTGGAGGTGTGGGGACCAACCGAAAAATAAGAAAGAAAAAAAACTACCAAGACATTTTCCACTTATTCGTGGTGTGTTAGGGAAATTGGCTCCTTTTAAAGACTGCTATGTTGTAATATCAGTTTCTTATCGTTCTGGTCTGTGGAAATAAGCGATAAGCTGCTAATGAGATGCCAATCAGAATTCAGAGAACCCTCTGTTTCTTCACTTTTCACCTTTCCATCACCGCACCTATCTCACCAGTAACAGCTCGGCAGATTCAACACTAAAAAAAAAGTTACATCTGTACAAGTCGTTATTTTGTAACGAACAAGAGCCTATCTATCTTCCTGAACTTAGTTGTAAAATTAAAGCAAGACAAGTATGTTTTTTTTTAGCTGTAGCAGTGGTTGTGTAGATGTGGTAGTTTCCGTGGCATTTTTAAATTGTATATATATTGAATTATATATATATTTTTTGCTGCTGTTAATTGCAATTCCAAAAGAATTACTCGGTTTAAAAAAAATATATATATATTATTCTGAATTATAACTTCATTCATATTTGTTTTGACACACGGTTGATAATACATTTGTTCCTCAGAGGTCAAGTTTCTGGAAAAGTTACGTTATACAACGACAGAAATAAGAGGCATAGTGTAATCATCTCTAGGCGGGTGAAGAGAACGTAGACATCCACGAAGAAAAGGAAAATGACAATATTATGCAGCTATCAAGAGAGAGGAGGGGTAAAATTGATTGGTTTTGCTCTTAATCTGTCTCAGGCGGTTTTGTTGTGAAACCAGTCCTATTCACACAAGTTTTTTTTAAAGCACTCATTTTAGCTTTAAGTTGCTTTTAAGACAGAAAAGAATACCACTCAAACGTTTGATGTATATTATGATAGATAAATCATTTGTTCTTTTTAGTTTAGATATTTGAACGCTGTCACTTTTTCTGTCTCTCTCCACCCCTCTCTTTCTGTCTCTTTTTTTTGCTATTTCCTTATTGAAAACAACACAAAAAAAAGCAAGCTTTTTCCGGTCTGAGGTGAATTCAAGTCATCTTTATCAGTGGGTAGGATGTGCCAGATATCGCTGTTATGCATTGTTGAACAGAAATACTTTAAAATTTTATTTTAGTTTTTTCTCTGAAATACATTTGAGTTCCATACACCTGGGTACACCTCGGTCCGTTATTAATCACCCAAACAAATATCTAACAGCTGACAGATGAACTATTTTGATGCAAAATTATGCTGTTCCGCTGTTTCCTCGATGGAAACGCTGGGATTGCCCTTACCTGGCGTTGGCAGATTAATTGCCAAGAGAGAGTGGGAGAGTGGGAGAGAGAGTGAGAATGGGACTGGGAGTGGAGGGCTACAAACTAAATTGTTTTTCCCTCCAGAAGTCCTGCTTGCAGAATATGCTTCTCTACTGGGTTATTGTTGTTGTTGTTTTATGATCCAAGATTGCATGTGGAACCGCAGTCCCTTTGAACTTGCTGTTCTGCAGTGTGTAAATTTCCTAGACAGGACGGTGTTTCTTTTATTGAAAAAGCACAGAGACACACGCCAGGGCTGATGGGAACATGCAGATGTAGCATTTTGCCGCGCGTTTCATCTGGCTGAGTGCTGGTGACCGCCCTGCGCTGCAGCTCTGTCTCTTCGGTTGGTTCAGCGAAGCTAGGGTTTAGCTCAGGGAATTTCCCTCCCTTACCTCTCACTCCGCTCTGTCATTTTAAGATCCGTGGGAGGTTCTGAGGACGGGCCATTTTTAAGACACACAAACACACATCCAGATCAACACATGCACACACCTAGGTTTAAATAAAGCTTACAAACCCAGAGGCAACAGAAGGAGCTCTGCTTTTAGGCATTCGGACAGGCCGTGAATTTAAGGATAACCTGTGTGCTCCTCAAAGTGAGGGCTTCTTAAGCAACACGCGTAACAACCATTGACAAAGAGCTATGGCCAAGGTATTCACACTTTCACATCTATACCACAGCTATACCACGCCTATACCATGTCTATAGCTCATCTATACCACGGCTATACCACGTCTATACCACAGCTATACCATGTCTATAGCTCATCTATACCATGGCTATACCGCGTCTATACCACGGCTATACCACGTCTATACCACGGCTATACCACGGCTATGCCGCGTTTTATAAGCTTTGATTCACAGATTTTTTGTAAAGAGTAAAAACTTTTTCTTTCTGTTTTTTTTTTAAATTATTTGTGGGAAAACTTATTATATAGTGCCGTTTTAGGGACAGATTTTTTGGACCGAGACTGAATCAGAGATATACTCCATGAAAAACAGACTACGTTGTCTTGCTAAAAGAACAGACTGTACAAACACACACACACGGTGTTACAAGGCTGACATTTTCATCGATTGAATCGCTGATTGTACAGTGACTCATACAAATGTGTGGACACCCACAAATACACACACACAAAAACGCACTTACAACCCCCCCCCCCACACACACACACACATACACACACACCCACACGAACACACACACACACACCAAAACAAATCACCAAAACAAACAGCCAAATCGCCAAAACCAACTGCCAAATCGCCAAACCCAATGGACAAATCGATTACTTCTTAAGATTCCCAAGACGATCCCAAGCAGAGAACCGCTATTAAACAAAACGCGTGAGATGGAAGTGAGATTCCTTTACCGGCCATGAAAGCCATAAAAGACAACTGTGGGAGGAAAGTCCAGCACTCTCTTGTTGTGTGTGGAGATGTTCACAGTGACCACGCTCGTTCAACCACAAGCACACTGTTTTATAACTGAGAAATACGTACAAACACGTCAAAATAAGGAAATATCGGTCTTCCTGCCCTGCATTTGAGTGGGTTAAGCTGACTCTCTTCCTTCGCTTTTGATGTAGCTCAGGTGTCCCGTACTGTGGTACAACCATGTGGTTTTGTGTGTGTGTGTGTCTCTGTGTGTGTGAGTGTGCGTGTGTCTGTGTGTGTGAGTGTGTGTGCGTGTGTCTGTGTGCATGCGTGTGTGCGCGTGTGTGTGTGTGCGTGCGTGTGTGTGTGTGCGTGTGTGTGTGCGTGTGCACACAGGAGTTCAGACATCTGACTTTGACAAACTGAGGAATCGTATTCATACAAATGAAAGCCATTGCGTTTAAAAACTGTGTCTCCGTGGATGATTATTCAAGAAAGTATCTTTGAAATATGTACTATGCGTCCCATCATCTGTATAATGTGAAATGTCTGCAGTTAGACTACACCAAGGATATCTGCCTAAATCCTCCATGCTTAATCACATATACTTAATCACATACATATATGTATAGAAGGTGTTTGCCTGTCCCTTAACGTGAACTACCAACGTGGGTTTTATTAATTATATATTTATGTTTATGATCGATTTAACCACACAGACACAAATTTGCGTTTGCACATCCATTCAGCTATGATGGAAAGTACAACCACAGCTTAACCTGGGTAAATTAGAAAATGCCCCTGCTACATAAAATCTGTGAGATTGCTATCAGAATGCACCATGCAAGGAGAAAAAAAAAAAACATTAGTTGCACCACATTTGCTGTTATCAGAGCAACTTATTTTGAAACCACAAAATGTTATCGCCCCTATGTTTAGGTAGATTGGTGGTTCGTAAACTACTTTTGGTGACAAAATCGACTATACTTAAGCCTTCACCAAAATTGTGAATTGAAAAATTCTCCATGTCTATCGGACGTCATCCCAGCCCCCGGACCTGGCTCTCATTCCATCTCAGGACCCGTGGGTCACGGGTACAGCCGGGGCAGACCAAAGTCACGGTGACTCTGTGACTCTGCAAAATTCTGAGGATCTCTTCAGGCTCAGCCGGTTTCAGCTGCGTTTTCTTCTACATCAGTGTTTCCTTCAAACGGGTGTTTGTGGATCAGGAGCCGCCTTGTTTTTGTGGGGGTCTTTGGGTTACATCAGCGTCTGTCTGACATGTCTGTCCGACTGAAACGCGGATTGTCACCACACCTCCGCGATGGGGATTTGCTTAGCCCCCGGTCACTTTCCCCCAAGAGACGTTGGGGCCTGTCCTTGGCGTCTTGACCCGACCGGGGGCTTTCCTTCGTATATTTCCCCCCGATCGGCGCTCTCTGGCCAGGCCAGGCGAGGGCAGTGCTCCAGGTCTGTGAGTGTGTTCAGATGTGATGGAGTGGGAGGTGTTTACGCTTAGATGTGGTGGCTCTGAGTCATTGCCAGAATGTCAAATAGCGGCTTCAAATAATTCAGCTGGTGGTTTTTTTTTGTTTTTGTTTTTTTACGTATTTCGGTCTATTTGATTTCTTAAATGTAAGACGGTGCTCGCCACCCTGCAACGTCGTGAACCAACACACATTCCAATTCAGGCTCTCTCTTTGTGCCGCTTCAAGAGGTAACTATAAAAGAAACTTCCTGCATTGTTTAATTGTTCTATAGGATGGAGTTCTTGACAGTAGCGATTATGATTTTTTTTATTTATTAACATGACACATTATAATGCAATGTGACTATTGTTTAAATACTATGGAGTTTGGATCAGCTCTACTTTAAATTGTACACTATTTAAAATTTTCTCTATTGTCTTGCTATGCATACATTCAACAGCATATGATTCCAACGAGTATAAATCTTTTTCATTTCTCTTGTAAAATATGTACCAGCAAGTCCTTTGCGCACATATTGGCTTATTACCGAACCGGGTTCTGTCATGACGCGGCTTGCCCGTCTGCGGCGACGTTTCTGAGTGGCTTTGCGGCTTCTGTCTTCTGAGTGCCGAGAAACACCTGCGAAAGGAGTGCGCGGACGGTGTGAAGCCGTCGGTGCACGTGTTTTCCAAGGGTCACTTGCTTATTTACCACGACTTATGGCTCATCTAAGATCGAGCCGCTGACCGCTGAGCAGTCACACATACTGCTATATATACATAGATAGATGTACATGTTGGCTTTTTAAGAGGTAGAATATTCCGTTTCAGTCGGCTACGGAATCACTTTAGCGCACGACAATTTAATCTCGCTCCGACGGTCGCCCCCCCAGGCTGTTATGAAATTTTAAATCGCGTCCAAACAGTTGCATGCATTTTGAGCTCTTTGGTAAAAATGTCCCAGCAGACAGAGTAATTACACGAACGGCTTAGAAGAGCACGTAAGTTTCTGCTGTTGGAATTTGGTGACAAGTGAGCAAATGTGCCTGGTGCACACTTTTTGAATAGTATTTCCCTTTTGACAAATAAATTTTGTCAGCTGTTTCTAAACTAAAAAAGGGTTTGTTGTGCGACTGAGATTGTCTGATTAGTTCTATAAAAATCATAATCCAAAATTAGACATTCATACGGACATGAACAGCTTTAATTGTATATTCGCAAGAATGATGTATTTACCTGAGATATATATTTCGGTTTTATTGAAGAATGATTTGTACGTCTATCCCTCTCAGTTGGCAAGCATAATCTTTTACTAATGTGTCTATATTAGTTTACAGACCCCTGTTGTAGCAGTGTTGTGTCAATTTTTTTGTAATATGCAAATTATTTAAAAATATAATACAATTACACTGGAAATATTTTCATCGAAATGTATGTTTTTCACGTTTGTTACAATGTGTCTATAATGTTGCAATCGGTCATTGCGCTTAGTTTTCGCGAAAACGTAATGGGCCTATTGTCAAAAAATTATTTGCAAAATAGTTGAAGATTTGCAATGACATATACGTATGAACACAAAGATACGTCGCCAAGAACATAGTCTTTGAGCGTACAAGTGTTTGTGTGTGTTTTTATATGCCAAAATACAACATTGTCAAAAAACAACGCTAAATATTAGTATTGTTTTGTGGTTAGAAAAAGAGAGAAAAAAACGCGTATGTGCGCGTTTTTTCATTGATTTTATCGTAGAAGACAATTGAATACATGGTACCTACCTAAATAGCGAATCTATACAATACGTCTATTAATAATAAAATCGTACGTTTATCAGGTGACAAGTGCGTCTTAGTGTGACCATAGTATGATGATTATTTGTCACAATAACGTCACTTGGTTTAAAGGCTGCTCTGGGGGCTTACTCTGCTTTCAGTTCACGCGACGTTAAGGTGTAACAAGACCAAACCGCAGCTAAGGGAAGGAAAAAAAAATATCTGTCCAATTTTAACCACGATTTGTTAAAAGTTTCTCGGGATTTGTCCTTTTAACCTTGCGTTGGATTTCATTATATCAATTGTTTTCCCACTTAATGTACGCGGTACAGCAAAGATGCCGCTGCCATGACGGAATTAAGCCGCATGCAAATTGTGTGCATTGATAAAATTATGCTTGTCGATTACTGCGTGTGACAACTTGCCCGTGCCGTTCTGCGTTTCATAAAGCCTCTTAGCTGCCGAATCGAAATCTAAAGAAAGAAAGATTCGAGGGCAACTTGTTCAGTGCTTTATTTGCGAGGCCACCTAATTAAAAACGTAACTATAACCTATGAGTAGTGACAATAACTTGCACTAAACTTTTATTTCAACCATCGACATTGTTTAAAAATGTGTTAGATCCATTCCAATAAAGCTTTACAAAAGAATGTATTTCTAAAATCCAAATTAATAAATATTTTCTTCAGATAATGAAATCCATTCTCATGCAACGCAGATTTAATTACTGCACAGGCAGAATAGTAGCACGCACACACACACACACACACACACACACAAAGCAAAAATTTAACTCAATTTGCCGGTAATCTGGAGCAGACCTTTTTAAAGTTTACAGAGAAACCTCTCTGGCACAGCATGGCTCATTTCCCTGTCAACTTGAAAGAACAATCAAATTGTTATGTATAAGAATGTGATAAATACTTCACGCTTCTGGTGGCCTTTAAATGATAATTTTTCAAGCCCCCCCCCCCCCCATGTCTGGTATCAGCCCAGAGTCAATCTATGCTCAATGGGATCGCTGGTGTTTGAGAGCCATTGTCACATAGAGCTCCGTCTCTACTCCTCCTCCAGGCCACTGTACAGTCATAACTGAAAGGTCAGACCGTTAGCTGCGTGTGTTATCGTGTTTGTGCTCGGCTGAAAACAACAAACGCGATATCTGTAGGTGTGCTGTTGCGGAGGCATCGCGCATTTTTAAATGGCACACTTGTAAATGTGGTTTGGCAAAAGCGTTTGCGTTTTGCCCTAAGCGACCATCATTCCATACCAATTAGAAGTTTAACGGACGGCTTTCGTTTTAAACTGGTTTGCTATCAAAAAAAAGTAATTGTTAGTGGTTGAAATCGGAATTTAACCACGTGTACTAGCTTTTGGTGTGGCAAAAACCGAAATTCTGTTCCAGAAGTTGTTGGAAACTGGAGAATAATGGCCATAAGACTTATAAATGAATGTCCTGTATAAACATGGTATTAAGCCCTAAGCCTGTATGACACAGCATTCACACAATTTATAAGTAATATTCAGAAACTCTAACTCTAAATCAACTGGATAAAAGACGTTGAAAGGCGCATAATGAAAAAAGTCTAAGAATGTTTTTTTTTTTCATAGACTGTAAATTTAACGCAAATGAGTTCCTTTTCAAATGTATTTTATAAGATTCCCTTAATAGAAGTTTAAAAAAAAAATTTATAGCAAAGTTTTATATATTGTGATCAGATCACCCTTTCTACACCAATTGCCAATTTCGAATCTCTGCAGTGTTGCCGGTATTTACAAACGTGGTGACTGATTTAAGTAGAATGATAGATAAATATAGAGATGAATATTCAGTTAAATTAAAGTTCGGCCTCTTAAAAAATAACTAAATGACTCAGCCCCTGTGTATATTTTGCACGTCAGGAATTTCCACGTCTGTAGTTCTTAGTTTGTTTGTTTTTTTGGGTGAATGTTTTTGTTGTTTATTGCTTGGTGGTCACTTTATTTTCTGTGGTTTTTGTTTCTTTATTGCATTTAGTTTAGTTTTTTTCTTATTTTGCTTTTAAAATGAGCTTATGTGAGTCTGTAACTAGCATATTTTATCATAGGGAGTGTAATTATGCAGTCTCATAATTTTCTTATGATTTCTATAAACACAAATTCTATAATTATCCACACTATATGAAAAACTTCTTCAGAATTATGATTATTGTCATCGAAAGTATATTTTTATTATATTCATTAATGAAACACGTTTTGAGAAACACATTTTCCATAATGTAACATATATTTTTATTGCATTGAATGTATTTGCAATGTGTTGTTTTGAATAGTCCTAGCCCCTCAGATTATGGAAACCTATTTTCATGATATAACCTGAGCTTCAGTTTGTTCAAGCTGAGATAAAGCAAATCAGACTGAACCAGCAGTGTGAGTTTGTGCGCTGCCTTGTTAAAAAAGAGACAAGGTATATAATTACTTCCATGCCTTCATGATTTACATTCAATTTATCGAGAGCTGGCATTTATTTAAAAAAAAAAGAAAGGATGGCATTTTGATTTTAGAGGAGAGGTTGTTAGCTCTAATCCTAAAGAGTGTCTGTATTAAGATACCTAAATACTAAACATGTGTATGCAATATCAGCATACTTGAATCATATGAGGCTTGGGTTGAAACACTGAGTCAGAAGTGATGCTTTAGGACTTGACATTCAAACCGAAACTCTCTTGCAAAAAAAACAACCTGTCTCTGCAAAGATCTAGCTAGACATCTTGGTCTCTCCCAACCAAAGATATTCACGCTGGGCCTAAATTCTGTTAACTGAGCTGTCTCCATACTGCACGGTCACTTATTGAGCTGGGTATTTACACCAAGAAACAGTGAGCGCCGTTTATCTACATGTGTTGGGCAATAGATCTCCTTTTCCAAATGACGGCCCTGAAGAAGGCCGGGGAAGAAGCCTGATTTTCTAAGCTCTGCGTTTTAATTGTTTCCTTGCTGAAGTTCTTCTGTTGCCACTTGACATTACTTCAGTGTGAAAGACAGTGAGATGCCATATCTTCCGGTGTAATTTTCTCTTTGGGTTAAACAAATCTGTGTATAAAGTGACTGATCGCCCCCTTGTTAGAAAGTTAGAACTTAGTTACCTGATGTAGTCAATAGCTGTGACAGTAGATATTCCAGTTCTCACGCTAAGAAATACGCGATGATGTGAAAACTGTGAATGCTAGGGAAAGACCGTGAATGCTAGGGAAAGACCGTGAATGCTATGGAAAAACCGTGAATGCTAGGGAAAGACCGTGAATGCTA